>JAUNZM010003364.1:0-12655 GCA_033459285.1 Clamator glandarius
GGGGTCTGGGGGGGTCTGGGTGCTGGCGGGGTGGGATTTGGGGTTAGGGGGGTCTGGGGGGGTCTGGGTGCTGGGGGGGTGGGATTTGGGGTTGAGGGGGGGTCTTGGGGGGTCTGGGTGCTGGGGGGGTGGGATTTGGGGTTGAGGGGGGTCTGGGGGGGTCTGGGTGCTGGGGGGGTGGGATTTGGGGTTGGGGGGGTCTGGGGGGGTCTGGGTGCTGGGGGGGTGGGATTTGGGGTTGGGGGGGTCTGGGGGGGTCTGGGTGCTGGGGGGTGGGATTTGGGGTTGGGGGGGGTCTGGGGGGATCTGGGTGCTGGGGGGGTGGGATTTGGGGTTGAGGGGGGTCTGGGGGGGTCTGGGTGATGGGGGGTTGTGATTTGGGGTTGGGGGGGGTCTGGGGGGGTCTGGGTGCTGGGGGGGTGGGATTTGGGGTTGGGGGGGTCTGGGGGCGTTCTGGGTGCTGGGGGGGTTCTGGGGGGCTCTGGGGTCTGAGGGGGGGGTAGTTTGGGTGCTGGGAGGGGGTCAAGTGGAAACTGGGGGGGGGTCTGGGGACTGAGTGGGGTGCTGGGGGGGGGAAATCTGAGGCCGGGGGGGGGGTCTAGGGGGGTCCTGGGTGCTGGGGGGGGTCTGGGGGGGCCTCTTGATGATGGGGGGGGGCTCTGACCCCCCCCTCAGCCCCCCTCCATGTCCCCCCCCCCCCCCAGGTCCCAGCCGGCAAAGCCCCCCCGAGCCCCCCGACTCTCTATTACCCCAACGAGGGGTTCATCGAGGGGGGGGGAGAGGCGCCCCCCCCTCCACCGCCCCCCCCTCCCCCGCCGCCCCCCCCCGCCCCCAAACCCCAAATCAACTCGGTGGGGCGGCCGGGGGGTTCCCCGGGGGGGGGGTCCCCGAAGGGGTCCCTGGGGGGGTCCCCGCCCCCCCCGCCCGCCAGCCCCGCCCCCCCCCGCCCCCCCAGCCCCGACGGCGAGGGGGGGGGCGGCCCCGTTTTGGGGGGGGGCAGCCCCATATTGGGGGGGGGGGTCCGGGGAGGGGAGGGGCAGCCCCGTTTTTGGGGGGGGGCAGCCCCATATTGGGAGGGGGGGCCGTGGAGGGGGGGGGGCAGCCCCATTTTGGGGGGGGGGGCTCAGGAGGGGGTCCGGGGAGGGGGGGGGCAGCCCCATGTTGGGGGGAGGGAGCTTTGGGGAGGGGGGGGGCAGCCCGTTTCGGGGGGGGGGCACAGGAGGGGGTCCTGGGAAGGGGGGGGCAGCCCGGTTTTGGGGGGGTCGCGGCGGGGGGGACCCCCGAGGTCGCTGCCAGCTCTGGAGGAGGAGAGCGAGGAGAGCCTGGAGGAGGGGGGGGGCCGGGGGGGGGGCCCGGGGGGGGCCCCAGGGTGCCCCCCGCCCTCCTGCAGCTCCTGGAGGACTCGATCGAGTGCTGAGGGGGGGCCAATAAAGAGCTGGAGCGGAACTGGGAGCACTGGGAGGCACTGGGAGGGGCTGGTGGGTGGCGGGGGGGGCACTGGGAGGGACTGGGGGGGGACACAAACCCCAACATCGACCTCGGGGGGGAACTGGAGGGACTGGGAACACTGGGAGGGACTGGGGGGGACACAAACCCCAACATCGACCTCGGGGGGGGGAACTGGGAGGGACTGGGAACACTGGGAGGGACTGGGGGGACACAGACCCCAACATCGACAGCGGGGGGGGGGGGAACTGGGAGGGACTGGGAACACTGGGAGGGACTGGGGGGGACACAGACCCCAACATCGACCTCGGGGAGGGGAACTGGGAGGGACTGGGAACACTGGGAGGGACTGGGGGGGACACAAACCCCAACATCGACCTCGGGGGGGGAACTGGGAGGGACTGGGAACACTGGGAGGGACTGGGAGGGACACAGACCCCAACATCGACCTCGGGGAGGGGAACTGGGAGGGACTGGGAACACTGGGAGGGACTGGGGGGGACACAGACCCCAACATCGACCTCGGGGAGGGGAACTGGGAGGGACTGGGAACACTGGGAGGGACTGGGGGGACACAGACCCCAACATCGACCTCGTGGGGGGGAAACTGGGAGGGACTGGGAACACTGGGAGGGACTGGGGGGGACACAGACCCCAACATCGACCTCGGGGAGGGGAAACTGGGAGGGACTGGGAACACTGGGAGGGACTGGGGGGACACAGACCCCAACATCGACAGCGGGGGGGGGGGAACTGGGAGGGACTGGGAACACTGGGAGGGACTGGGGGGGGACACAGACCCCAACATCGACCTCGGGGGGGGGAACTGGGAGGGACTGGGAACACTGGGAGGGACTGGGAGGGACACAGACCCCAACATCGACCTCGTGGGGGGGGAACTGGGAGGGACTGGGAAACACTGGGAGGGACTGGGGGGGACACAGACCCCAACATCGACCTCGTGGGGGGGAACTGGGAGGGACTGGGAACACTGGGAGCACTGGGAGGGACACAGACCCCCAACATCGACCTCGGGGGGGGGAACTGGGAGGGACTGGGAACACTGGGAGGGACTGGGAGGGACACAGACCCCAACAGCGACCTCGTGGGGGGGAACTGGGAGGGACTGGGAACACTGGGAGGGACTGGAGGGACACAGACCCCAACAGCGACCTCGGGGGGGGGAACTGGGAGGGACTGGGAACACTGGGATGGACTGGGAGGGACACAGACCCCAACATCGACCTCGTGGAGGGGAACTGGGAGGGACTGGGAACACTGGGAGGGACTGGGGGGGACACAGACCCCAACATCGACCTCGTGGGGGGGAACTGGGAGGGACTGGGAACACTGGGAGCACTGGGAGGGACACAGACCCCCAACATCGACCTCGGGGGGGGGAAACTGGGAGGGACTGGGAACACTGGGAGGGACTGGGAGGGACACAGACCCCAACAGCGACCTCGTGGGGGGGAACTGGGAGGGACTGGGAACACTGGGAGGGACTGGGAGGGACACAGACCCCAACATCGACCTCGTGGGGGGGAACTGGGAGGGACTGGGAACACTGGAGGGACTGGGAGGGACACAGACCCCAACATCGACCTCGGGGAGGGGAACTGGGAGGGACTGGGAACACTGGGAGGGACTGGGAGGGACACAGACCCCAACATCGACCTCGGGGAGGGGAACTGGGAGGGACTGGGAACACTGGGAGGGACTGGGGGGGACACAGACCCCAACATCGACCTCGGGGAGGGGAACTGGGAGGGACTGGGAACACTGGGAGGGACTGGGGGACACAGACCCCAACATCGACCTCGTGGGGGGGAACTGGGAGGGACTGGGAACACTGGGAGGGACTGGGGGGGACACAGACCCCAACATCGACCTCGGGGAGGGGAACTGGGAGGGACTGGGAACACTGGGAGGGACTGGGGGGACACAGACCCCAACATCGACAGCGGGGGGGGGGGAACTGGGAGGGACTGGGAACACTGGGAGGGACTGGGGGGGACACAGACCCCAACATCGACCTCGGGGGGGGAACTGGGAGGGACTGGGAACACTGGGAGGGACTGGAGGGACACAGACCCCAACAGCGACCTCGGGGGGGGGAACTGGGAGGGACTGGGAACACTGGGATGGACTGGGAGGGACACAGACCCCAACATCGACCTCGGGGGGGGGAACTGGGAGGGACTGGGAACACTGGGATGGACTGGGAGGGACACAGACCCCAACAGCGACCTCGGGGGGGGAACTGGGAGGGACTGGGAACACTGGGAGGGACTGGGGGGGACACAGACCCCAACATCGACCTCGGGGGGGGGAACTGGGAGGGACTGGGAACACTGGGAGGGACTGGAGGGACACAGACCCCAACATCGACCTCGTGGGGGGGAACTGGGAGGGACTGGGAACACTGGGAGCACTGGGAGGGACACAGCCCCCAACATCGACCTCGGGGGGGGGAACTGGGAGGGACTGGGAACACTGGGAGGGACTGGGAGGGACACAGACCCCAACAGCGACCTCGTGGGGGGGAACTGGGAGGGACTGGGAACACTGGGAGGGACTGGGAGGGACACAGACCCCAACATCGACCTCGTGGGGGGGAACTGGGAGGGACTGGGAACACTGGGAGCACTGGGAGGGACACAGACCCCAACATCGACCTCGGGGGGGGGGAACTGGGAGGGACTGGGAACACTGGGAGGGACTGGGAGGGACACAGACCCCAACAGCGACCTCGGGGAGGGGAACTGGGAGGGACTGGGAACACTGGGAGGGACTGGGGGGACACAGACCCCAACATCGACCTCGTGGGGGGGAACTGGGAGGGACTGGGAACACTGGGAGGGACTGGGAGGGACAGAGACCCCAACATCGACCTCGTGGGGGGGGAACTGGGAGGGACTGGGAACACTGGGAGGGACTGGGAGGGACACAGACCCCAACATCGACCTCGGGGGGGGCACTGGGAGGTACTGGGAACACTGGGAGGGACTGGGAGGGACACAGACCCCAGCATCGACCTCGGGGGGGGGAACTGGGAGGGACTGGGAACACTGGGAGGGACTGGGAGGGACACAGACCCCAACATCGACCTCGGGGGGGGGAACTGGGAGGGACTGGGAACACTGGGAGGGACTGGGAGGGACACAGACCCCAACAGCGACCTCGGGGAGGGGAACTGGGAGGGACTGGGAACACTGGGAGGGACTGGGAGGGACACAGACCCCAACAGCGACCTCGGGGGGGGGAACTGGGAGGGGACTGGGAACACTGGGAGGGACTGGGAGGGACACAGACCCCAACAGCGACCTCGGGGGGGGGGAACTGGGAGGGACTGGGAACACTGGGAGGGACTGGGAGGGACACAGACCCCAACATCGACCTCGGGGGGGGGGACTGGGGGGGACTGGGAGGGACTGGGAACACTGGGAGGGACTGGGAGGGACACAGACCCCAACATCGACCTCGGGGGGGTAAACTGGGAGGGACTGGGAACACTGGGAGGGACTGGGAGGGACACAGACCCCAACAGCGACCTCGGGGGGGGGAACTGGGAGGGGACTGGGAACACTGGGAGGGACTGGGAGGGACACAGACCCCAACAGCGACCTCGGGGGGGGGAACTGGGGGGGACTGGGAGGGACTGGGAACACTGGGAGGGACTGGGAGGGACACAGACCCCAACAGCGACCTCGGGGGGGGGAACTGGGAGGGACTGGGAAACACTGGGAGGGACTGGGAGGGACAGAGACCCCAACATCGACCTCGGGGGGGGGAACTGGGGGGGACTGGGAGGGACTGGGAACACTGGGAGGGACTGGGAGGGACACAGACCCCAACAGCGACCTCGGGGGGGGAACTGGGAGGGACTGGGAACACTGGGAGCACTGGGAGGGACACAGACCCCAACATCGACCTCGTGGGGGGGAACTGGAGGGACTGGGAACACTGGGAGGGACTGGGAGGGACACAGACCCCAACAGCGACCTCGGGGGGGGAACTGGGAGGGACTGGGAACACTGGGAGGGACTGGGAGGGACACAGACCCCAACATCGACCTCGGGGGGGGGGAACTGGGAGGGACTGGAACACTGGGAGGGACTGGGAGGGACACAGACCCCAACATCGACCTCGGGGGGGGAACTGGGAGGGACTGGGAACACTGGGAGGGACTGGGAGGGACACAGACCCCAACATCGACCTCGGGGGGGTAAACTGGGAGGGACTGGGAACACTGGGAGGGACTGGGAGGGACACAGACCCCAACATCGACCTCGGGGAAGGGAACTGGGAGGGACTGGGAACACTGGGAGCACTGGGAGGGACACAGACCCTAGTATGGGCCGAGGTGGGGGTGCACTGGGAACACTGGGAGGGACTGGGAGGACTGGGGGGGACACAGACCCCGGTATGGACCGGGGGAGGGTACTGGGAGGGACTGGGAACACTGGGAGGGACTGGGGGGACACAGACCCCCAGTGTGGACCGGGAGGGGGGGCACTGGGAGGGACTGGGGGGACACAGACCCCAGTATGGACCGGGGCAGGGTACTGGGAGGGACTGGGAGCACTGGGAGGGGCACTGAGGGGCCATGGGAGGGTACTGGGAGGGACTGGGAGGTACTGGGAGGGACTGGAGGTGGCGGACAGACCTCAGCAGGGGTGAACTGGGAGGAACTGGGGACACTGGGGGGTAACTGGGAGGCACTGGGAGGGGACCAGAGGCCCCAGCACCACCTGCTGGGGGGGAACTGGGAAGCACTGGGTGTTACTGGTTGGAGTCCCCTGGGGTGTACTGGGAGCACTGGGCTCTACTGGGTGCGCAGGGATTTTACTGGGATTTACTGGGATTTACTGGTCTGTGCTGAGAGCCCCAGGCTGCCCTGGCCTGTCCTGGGAGCACTGGGATTTACTGGGAGCACTGGGATTTACTGGGAGCACCAGGCTGTTCTGGACTGTACTGGGAACACTGGGCTGTACTGGGAGAACTGGGCTATACTGGGAGCACCAGGCTGTACTGGGAGCGCTGAGCCATACTGGGTTCAATGGGCCTTACTGGGATCACTGGGCCATACTGGGAGCATGGGGCTGTACTGGGAGCACCCAGCCTTACTGGGAGCACTGGGCTCTACTGGGATCACAGGGTTGTACTGGGAGCACTGGGCCTTACTGGGATCACCAGGCTGTACTGGGACAACTGGGCTATACTGGGAGCACCAGGCTGTACTGGGAGCGCTGAGCCATACTGGGTTCAATGGGCCTTACTGGGATCACTGGGCCATACTGGGAGCATGGGGCTGTACTGGGAGCACCCAGCCTTACTGGGAGCACTGGGCTCTACTGGGATCACAGGGTTGTACTGGGAGCACTGGGCCTTACTGGGATCACCAGGCTGTACTGGGACAACTGGGCTATACTGGGAGCACCAGGCTGTACTGGGAGCGCTGAGCCATACTGGGTTCAATGGGCCTTACTGGGATCACTGGGCCATACTGGGAGCATGGGGCTGTACTGGGAGCACCCAGCCTTACTGGGATCACTGGGCCATACTGGGAGCATGGGGCTGTACTGGGAGCACCCAGCCTTACTGGGATCACTGGGCCATACTGGGAGCATGGGGCTGTACTGGGAGCACCCAGCCTTACTGGGATCACTGGGCCATACTGGGAGCATGGGGCTGTACTGGGAGCACCCAGCCTTACTGGGAGCACTGGGCTCTACTGGGATCACAGGGTTGTACTGGGAGCACTGGGCCTTACTGGGAGCACTGGGCCTTACTGGGATCACCAGGCTGTACTGGGACAACTGGGCTATACTGGGAGCACCAGGCTGTACTGGGAGCACTGGGCCTTACTGGGAGCACTGGGCTGTACTGGGATAACCAAGTCAAATTGGGATCACCGGGCTGTACTGGGAGCACTGGGCCATAATGGGAGCACCAGGCTGTACTGGGAGCGCTGGGAACACTGGGCTGTACTGGGAGAACCGGGCCATACTGGGAGTACTGGGCTATACTGGCATCACTGGGCCCTACTGGGAGCACAAGTCCAAATTGGGCTCACTGGACTGTACTGGGAGCACTGGGCTGTACTGGGAGTACAGGGCCAAATTGGGATCACTGGACTGTACTGGGAGCACTGGGATATACTGGGAGCACTGGACTGTACTGGGAGCACTGGGCTATACTGGGAGCACTGGACTGTACTGGGAGCACTGGGCTGTACTGGGAGTACTGGACTGTACTGGGAGCACTGGGCCAAACTGGTATCACTGCACTGTACTGGGAGCACTGGGCTATACTGGGAGCACTGGGCTATACTGGGAGTACAGGGCCAAATTGGGATCACAGGGCTGTACTGGGAGCACTGGGATATACTGGGATCACTGGACTGGACTGGGAGTACAGGGCCAAAGTGGTATCACTGGACTGTACTGGGAGCACTGGGCTATACTGGGAGCACTGGACTGTACTGGGAGCACAGGGCCAAACTGGTATCACTGGAGGGTACTGGAAGCAATGGGCTATACTGGGAGCACAGGGCCAAACTGGTATCACTGGACTGTACTGGAAGCACTGGGCTATATTGGGATCACTGGACTGTACTGGGAGCACTGGGCTGTACTGGGAGTACAGGGCCAAATTGGGATCACAGGGCTGTACTGGGAGCACTGGGATATACTGGCATCACAGGACTGCACTGGGCTATACTGGGAGCACCGGGCTGTACTGGGATCACTGGAGTGTACTGGGAGCACTGGGCTGTACTGGGAGCACTGGGCTGTACTGGGATCACTGGACTGTACTGGGAGCACTGGGCTGTACTGGGATCACTGGACTGTACTGGGAGCACTGGGCTATACTGGTATCACTGGACTGTACTGGGAGCACTGGATTGTACTGGGAGCACTGGGCTGTACTGGGATCACTGTACTGTACTGGGAGCACCGGGCTGTACTGGGATCACTGGGCTGTACTGGGAGCACAGGGCCAAACTGGTATCACTGGACTGTACTGGGAGCACTGGGCTGTACTGGGAGCACTGGACTGTACTGGGAGCACTGGGCTGTACTGGGATCACTGGACTGTACTGGGAGCACTGGGCTGTACTGGGAGCACTGGGCTGTACTGGGAGCACCGGACTGTACTGGGAGCACTGGGCTGTACTGGGAGCACCGGGCTGTACTGGGAGCACTGGGCTGTACTGGGAGCACCGGGCTGTACTGGGAGCACTGGGCTGTACTGGGAGCACCGGGCTGTACTGGGAGCACTGGGCCAAACTGGTATCACAGGGCTGTACTGGTGTCACTGGTCTGTACTGGGAGCACTGGGATTGCCCTCCCCTTGCCCCCCCCGCCCCCCCCAATCCCCCCAGTTTAGCTGCTCCAGTTAATCCCAGTTAATCCCCGACAGATGCCGCGGGGGGAGGGGCCCCCCCCGAACTGACCCCCCCGGCCGGGACTGGGGGGCCCAGTGACACCAGTACAGACCAGTCATACCAGTACAGACCAGTGAAACCAGTACAGACCAGTGAAACCAGTACATCCCAGTGCTCCCAGTACACCCCAGCATTCCTGTACTTCCCAGTCCTCCCAGTACAGCCCAGTACATCCCAGTGCTCCCAGTACTCCCAGCACTCCCAGTACATCCCAGTGCTCTCCAGTACATCCCAGTTACATCCCAGTACATCCCAGTACATCCCAGTGCTCTCCAGTACTCCCAGTGCTACCAGTACTTCCCAGCGCACCCCAGTGCTCTCCAGTACACCCAGTACTCCCAGTACATCCCAGTGCTCCCAGAACTCCCAGTGCTCTCCAGTACATCCCAGTGCTCCCAGTACACCCAGTACTCCCAGTATCCCAGTACACCCTAGTACTCCCAGTGCTCTCCAGTACACCCCAGTGCTCCCAGTATATCCCAGTGCTCCCAGTACACTCCAGTACACCCCAGTGCTCCCAGAACTCCCAGTGCTCTCCAGTACATCCCAGTGCTCCCAGTACACCCAGTACTCCCAGTATCCCAGTACACCCTAGTACTCCCAGTGCTCTCCAGTACACCCCAGTGCTCCCAGTATATCCCAGTGCTCCCAGTACACTCCAGTACACCCCAGTGCTCCCAGTACATCCCAGTGCTCCCAGTACACCCCAGTGCTCCCAGTATATCCCAGTGCTCCCAGTACACTCCAGTACACCCCAGTGCTCCCAGTACATCCCAGTGCTCCCAGTACACCCCAGTGCTCCCAGTATATCCCAGTGCTCCCAGTACACTCCAGTACACCCCAGTGCTCCCAGTACATCCCAGTGCTCCCAGTACACCCCAGTGCTCCCAGTACACTCCAGTACACTCCAGTGCTCCCAGTACACCCCAGTGCTCCCAGTATATCCCAGTGCTCCCAGTACACTCCAGTACACCCCAGTGCTCCCAGTACATCCCAGTGCTCCCAGTACACCCCAGTGCTCCCAGTACACTCCAGTACACTCCAGTGCTCCCAGTACACCCCAGTGCTCCCAGTACATCCCAGTGCTCCCAGTATATCCCAGTGCTCCCAGTACACTCCAGTACACCCCAGTGCTCCCAGTACATCCCAGTGCTCCCAGTACACCCCAGTGCTCCCAGTACACTCCAGTACACTCCAGTGCTCCCAGTACACCCCAGTGCTCCCAGTACATCCCAGTGCTCCCAGTATATCCCAGTGTTCCCAGTACACTCCAGTGCTCCCAGTACATCCCAGTGCTCTCAGTACACCCCAGTGCTCCCAGAATATCCCAGTGCTCCCAGTACATCCCAGTGCTCCCAGTACACCCCAGTGCTCCCAGTACATCCCAGTGCTCCCAGTACACCCCAGTGCTCCCAGTACATCCCAGTGCTCCCAGTACACCCCAGTGCTCCCAGTACACCCCAGTGCTCCCAGTACACTCCAGTACACTCCAGTGCTCCCAGTACACCCCAGTGCTCCCAGTACATCCCAGTGCTCTCAGTACATCCCAGTGCTCCCAGTACATCCCAGTGCTCTCAGTACACCCCAGTGCTCCCAGAATATCCCAGTGCTCCCAGTACATCCCAGTGCTCCCAGTACACCCCAGTCCTCCCAGTACATCCCAGTGCTCCCAGTACACCCCAGTGCTCCCAGTACACTCCAGTACACTCCAGTGCTCCCAGTACGCCCCAGTGCTCCCAGTACATCCCAGTGCTCCCAGTACACCCCAGTGCTCCCAGTACACTCCAGTACACCCCAGTGCTACCAGTACATCCCAGTGCTCCCAGTACACCCCAGTGCTCCCAGTACATCCCAGTGCTCCCAGTACACTCCAGTACACTCCAGTACACCCCAGTGCTCCCAGTACACCCCAGTGCTCCCAATACATCCCAGTGCTCCCAGTACACTCCAGTACACTCCAGTACATTCCAGTGCTCCCAGTACATCCCAGTGCTCCCAGTACACCCCAGTGCTCCCAGTACATCCAGTGCTCCCAGTACACCCCAGTGCTCCCAGTATATCCCAGTGCTCCCAGTACACCCCAGTGCTCCCAGTATATCCCAGTCCCTCCGTGCCTCAGTTTCCCCTGCGGGGCCGCTCTCTCCGCGGGGGGCGGGGCCGAGGGGGCGGGGCCAACACCCCCCCCCCCCCCACCCCCCCCCCGATAAACCGCAGCGCCCGGAGCGACCGCGGGGACCCACGCGAGTCCGAGACCCCCCCGGGACCCCCTTAAACCCCCATGCCCCGGACCCCCCCTCTTCTGACCCCCCCAGACCCCCCCATTCCCCGGACCCCCCTCTTCTGACCCCCCCCCCAGACCTCCCCATCTCCGGGACCCCCCTCTTCTGACCTCCCGCCCTGACCCCCCCATCCCCCGGACCCCCCCTCTTCTGACCCCCCCAGAACCCCCATTCCCGGGATCCCCCCTCTTCTACACCCCCCATCTCCCGGACCCCCCCTCTTCTGACCCCCCCAGACCCCCCCATTCCCGGGACCCCCTCTCTTCTACCCCCCCCATCTCCCGGACCCCCCCTCTTCTGACCCCCCCAGACCCCCCCATCCCCCGGACCCCCCCTCTTCTGACCCCCTCAGACCCCCCCATTCCCCGGACCCCCCTCTTCTGACCCCCCCCCAAACCCCCCCGTCCCCTGGACCCCCCCTCTTCTACCCCCCCATCTCCGGGAACCCCTCTTCTGACCTCCCCCCCTGAACCCCCCATCCCCCGGACCCCCCCTCTTCTGACCCCCCCAGACCCCTCATTCCGGGACCCCCCCTCTTCTACCCCCCCATCTCCGGGATCTCCCTCTTCTGACCCCCCAGACCCCCCCATTCGCGAGACCCCCCCTCTTCTACCCCCCCCATCTCCGGGAACCCCCTCTTCTGACCCCCCCCCAGACCTCCCCATCCCCCGGATCCCCCCTCTTCTACCCCCCCATCTCCCGGACCCCCCTCTGCTGACCCCCCCCCCAGACCCCCCCATTCCCGGGACCCCCCCCTCTTCTACCTCCCCATCCCCGAGGCCCCCCTCTTCTGACCCCCTCAGACCCCCCCATCCCCGGGATCCCCCCTCTTCTACCCCCCCCATCTCCCGGACCCCCCTCTTCTGACCCCCCCAGACACCCCATCCCCCAAGAACCCCCCCTCTTCTGACCCCCCCAGGCCCCCCCATCCCCCGGACCCCCCCTCTTCTGACCCCCTCAGACCCCCCCATCCCCGGGACCCCCCCTCTTCTACCCCCCCCATCTCCCGGACCCCCCTCTTCTGACCACCCCAGACACCCCATCCCCCAAGAACCCCCCCTCTTCTGACCCCCCCCAGACCCCCCCATCCCCCGGACCCCCCCTCTTCTGACCCCCTCAGACCCCCCCATCCCCGGGACCCCCCCTCTTCTACCCCCCCCATCTCCCGGACCCCCCTCTTCTGACCCCCCCAGACACCCCATCCCCCAAGAACCCCCCCTTTTCTGACCCCCCCAGACCCCCCCATCCCCCGGACCCCCCCCTCTTCTGACCCCCTCAGACCCCCCCATCCCCGGGACCCCCCCTCTTCTACCCCCCCCCATCTCCGGGAACCCCCTCTTCTGACCCCCCCCCCCCAGACCTCCCCATCCCCCGGATCCCCCCTCTTCTACCCCCCCATCTCCCAGACCCCCCCCTCTTCTGACCCCCCCCACAGACCCCCCCATCCCCGAGACCCCCCCTCTTCTGATCCCCCGTG
>JAUNZM010003365.1:0-11158 GCA_033459285.1 Clamator glandarius
GAAGATGGGGTTGAGGGGCCTTGGGGGACCTGGGGAACCTCTAGAAGATGAGGAACCTGGGGAACCTCTAGAAGATGAGGAACCTGGAGAACCTCTAGAAGATGGGGTCGCGGGGCCTTGAGGGACCTGGAGAACCTCGAGAAGATGGGGTCGAGGGGCCTTGGGGGACCTGGAGAACCTCTAGAAGATGGGGTCGAGGGGCCTTGGGGGACCTGGAGAACCTCTAGAAGATGAGGGACATGGGGAACCTTTAGAAGATGGGGTTGAGGGACCTGGAGAAGCTCTAGAAGATGAGGGACATGGGGAACCTCTAGAAGATGGGGTCGAGGGGCCTTGGGGGACCTGGGGAACCTCTAGAAGATGGGGTGGTGGGGCCTTGAGGGACCTGGGGAACCTCTAGAAGATGAGGAACCTGGGGAACCTCTAGAAGATGGGGTCGCGGGGCCTTGAGGGACCTGGAGAACCTCTAGAAGATGGGGTCGCGGGGCCTTGAGGGACCTGGAGAACCTCTAGAAGATGGGGTCGAGGGGCCTTGGGGGACATGGAGAATCTCGAGAAGATGAGGGACATGGGGAACCTTGAGAAGATGGGGTCGAGGGGCCTTGGGGGACCTGGAGAACCTCTAGAAGATGGGGTGGTGGGGCCTTGAGGGACCTGGGGAACCTCTAGAAGATGAGGAACCTGGGGAACCTCTAGAAGATGAGGAACCTGGGGAACCTCTAGAAGATGGGGTCGAGGGGCCTTGGGGGACCTGGAGAACCTCTAGAAGATGAGGGACATGGGGAACCTTTAGAAGATGGGGTTGAGGGACCTGGAGAAGCTCTAGAAGATGAGGGACATGGGGAACCTCTAGAAGATGGGGTCGAGGGGCCTTGGGGGACCTGGGGAACCTCTAGAAGATGGGGTCGAGGGGCCTTGGGGACCTGGAGAACTTCTAGAAGATGGGGTGGTGGGGCCTTGAGGGACCTGGGGAACCTCTAGAAGATGAGCAACCTGGGGAACCTCTAGAAGATGAGGAACTTGGAGAACCTCTAGAAGATGGGGTCGCGGGGCCTTGAGGGACCTGGAGAACCTCTAGAAGATGGGGTCGAGGGGCCTTGGGGGACCTGGAGAACCTCGAGAAGATGAGGGACATGGGGAACCTTGAGAAGATGGGGTTGAGGGACCTGGAGAAGCTCTAGAAGATGAGGGACATGGGGAACCTTTAGAAGATGGGGTCGAGGGGCCTTGGGGGACCTGGAGAACCTCGAGAAGATGGGGTGGAGGGGCCTTGGGGGACCTGGAGAACCTCGAGAAGATGGGGTGGAGGGGCCGCGGTGGCCCGATGGGTCCCCAGGAGCCTGATGGGACGCGCTTGGTGGCCGCAGGTGGCCCTGCGCTCGCTGCCCGAGGAGGCCGTGAAGGAGACGCTGGAGTACAAGGTGCTGCAGTCCCAGTTCTCCTTGCTCTACCACGAGAGCCTCCAGGTGAAGACCCAGCTGGACGAGGCCCGCGCCCTCCTCCTGGCCACCAAGAACAGCCACCTGCGCCACATCGAGCACATGGAGGTGAGGGCACCTGCTCCTCCGAAGCTCCTCGGGGTCTCGAGAAGCTCCTCGGGGCTCCCCAGAAGCTCCTCGGGGTCTCGAGAAGGTCCTGGGGGCTCCTCAGAAGGTCTAGGGGGTCTCGAGAAGGTCCTCGGGGCTACCCAGAAGGTCCTCAGGGTCTCGAGAAGGTCCTTGGGGCTCCCCAGAAGGTCCTTAGCGTCTTGAGAAGGGCCTTGGGGCTCCGCAGAAGGTCCTCATGGTCTCGAGAAGGTCCTTGGGGTTCCCCAGAAGGTCCTCGGGGCTCCTCAGAAGGTCCTCAGGGTCTTGAGAAGGTCCTTGGGGCTTCTCAGAAGCTCCTCGGGGTCTCGACAAGCTCCTCGGGGTCTCGACAAGCTCCTCGGGGCTACACAGAAGCTCCTCGGGGTCTCGAGAAGGTCCTGGGGGCTCCTCAGAAGGTCTAGGGGGTCTCGAGAAGGTCCTCGGGGTCTCGAGAAGCTCCTCGGGGCTACCCAGAAGGTCCTCAGGGTCTCGAGAAGGTCCTTGGGGCTCCCCAGAAGGTCCTTAGGGTCTTGAGAAGGTCCTTGGGGTTCCCCAGAAGGTCCTCGGGGCTCCTCAGAAGGTCCTCAGGGTCTTGAGAAGGTCCTTAGGGCTTCTCAGAAGCTCCTCGGGGTCTCGAGAAGCTCCTCGGGGTCTCAAGAAGCTCCTCGGGGCTACATAGAAGCTCCTCGGGGTCTCGAGAAGGTCCTGGGGGCTCCTCAGAAAGGTCTAGGGGGTCTCGAGAAGGTCCTCGGGGTCTCGAGAAGCTCCTCGGGGCTACCCAGAAGGTCCTCATGGTCTCGAGAAGGTCCTTGGGGCTCCCCAGAAGGTCCTTAGGGTCTTGAGAAGGTCCTTGGGGTTCCCCAGAAGGTCCTCATGGTCTCGAGAAGGTCCTTGGGGTTCCCCAGAAGGTCCTCGGGGCTCCTCAGAAGGTCCTCAGGGTCTTGAGAAGGTCCTTGGGGCTTCTCAGAAGCTCCTCGGGGTCTCGACAAGCTCCTCGGGGCTACACAGAAGCTCCTCGGGGTCTCGAGAAGGTCCTGGGGGCTCCTCAGAAGGTCTAGGGGGTCTCGAGAAGGTCCTCGGGGTCTCGAGAAGCTCCTCGGGGCTACCCAGAAGGTCCTCAGGGTCTCGAGAAGGTCCTTGGGGCTCCCCAGAAGGTCCTTAGGGTCTTGAGAAGGTCCTTGGGGTTCCCCAGAAGGTCCTTGGGGCTCCTCAGAAGGTCCTCAGGGTCTTGAGAAGGTCCTTGGGGCTTCTCAGAAGCTCCTCGGGGTCTCGAGAAGCTCCTCGGGGTCTCGAGAAGCTCCTCGGGGCTACACAGAAGCTCCTCGGGGTCTCGAGAAGGTCCTGGGGGCTCCTCAGAAGGTCCTGGGGGTCTCGAGAAGGTCCTCGGGGTCTCGAGAAGCTCCTCGGGGCTCCCCAGAAGGTCCTCGAGGTCTCGAGAAGGTCCTTGGGGCTCCCCAGAAGCTCCTCAGGGTCTCAAGAAGGTCCTTGGGGCTTCTCAGAAGGTCCTCGGGGTCTCAGGAAGGTCCTTGGGGCTCCCCAGAATGACTAGGGGGTCTTGAGAAGCTCCTCGGGGCTCCCCAGAAGGTCCTCGGGGTCTCGAGAGGGTCCTCAGGGCTCCCCAGAAGGTCCTCGGGGTCTTGAGAAGGTCCCTGGGGCTCCTTAGAAGGTCCTTGGGGTCTCGAGAAGCTCCTCTGGGCTCCCCAGAAGGTCCTCGGGGTTCCACAGAAAGTCCTGGGGGTCTTGAGAAGGTCCTGGGGGCTCCTCAGAAGGTCCTGGGGGTCTCGAGAAGGTCCTCGGGGCTCTACAGAAGGTCTAGGGGGTCTTGAGAAGGTCCTCGGGGTCTTGAGAAGGTCCTTGGGGCTCCCCAGAAGGTCCTCGGGGTCTCAAGAAGGTCCTCGGAGCTCCCCAGAAGGTCCTCGGGGCTCCACAAAAGGTCTATGGGGTCTTGAGAAGGTCCCTGGGGCTCCTCAGAAGGTCCTCGGGGTCTTGAGAAGGTCCTTGGGGCTTCTCAGAAGGTCCTCATGGTCTCGAGAAGGTCCTCGGGGCTCCCCAGAAGGTCCTCAGAGCTCCTTAGAAGGTCCTCGGGGTCTCGAGAAGGTCCTTGGGGCTCCCCAGAAGGTCCTGGGGGTCTTGGGAAGGTCCTGTGGGCTCCCCAGAAGGTCCTTGGGGCTCCCTAGAAGGTCCTGGGGGTCTTGAGAAGGTCCTGGGGGCTCCTCAGAAGGTCTAGGGGGTCTCGAGAAGGTCCTGGGGGTCTCGAGAAGCTCCTCGGGGCTACCCAGAAGGTCCTCAGGGTCTCAAGAAGGTCCTTGGGGCTCCCCAGAAGGTCCTTAGCGTCTTGAGAAGGGCCTTGGGGCTCCCCAGAAGGTCCTTAGGGTCTTGGGAAGGTCCTTGGGGTTCCCCAGAGGGTCCTCGGGGCTCCTCAGAAGGTCCTCAGGGTCTTGAGAAGGTCCTTGGGGCTTCTCAGGAGCTCCTCGGGGTCTCGAGAAGCTCCTCGGGGCTACACAGAAGCTCCTCGGGGTCTTGAGAAGGTCCTCGGGGCTCCCCAGAAGGTCCTGGGGGTCTTGAGAAGGTCCTGGGGACTCCCCAGAAGGTCCTGAGGGTCCTTGGGGCTCCCCAGAAGGTCCTCGGGGTCTCGAGAAGGTCCTGGGGGCTCCCCAGAAGGTCCTCGGGGTCTCGAGAAGGTCCTGGGGGCTCCCCAGAAGGTCCTCGGGGTCTTGAGAAGGTCCTTGGGGCTCCCCAGAAGGTCCTCGGGGTCTTGAGAAGGTCCTTGGGGCTCCCCAGAAGGTCCTCAGGGTCTCAAGAAGGTCCTCAGGGCTCCTCAGAAGGTCTAGGGGGTCTCGAGAAGGTCCTGGGGGTCTCGAGAAGCTCCTCGGGGCTACCCAGAAGGTCCTCAGGGTCTCAAGAAGGTCCTTGGGGCTCCCCAGAAGGTCCTTAGCGTCTTGAGAAGGGCCTTGGGGCTCCCCAGAAGGTCCTGGGGGTCTTGGGAAGGTCCTGTGGGCTCCCCAGAAGGTCCTTGGGGCTCCCTAGAAGGTCCTGGGGGTCTTGAGAAGGTCCTTGGGGCTCCCCAGAAGGTCCTCGGGGTCTTGAGAAGGTCCTGGGGACTCCCCAGAAGGTCCTTAGGGTCTCGAGAGGGTCCTTGGGGCTCCCCAGAAGGTCCTTGGGGTCTCGAGAAGGTCCTGGGGGCTCCCCAGAAGGTCCTCGGGGTCTCAAGAAGGTCTTCAGGGCTCCCTAGAAGGTCCTTGTTTTCTTCCGCCTTCTCCGTCTCCTCCACCTTCTCCGTCTCCTCCACCTTCTCCGTCTCCTCCACATCCTCCTGTTTTCCTCCGCCTCCTCCTTCTCCTCCATCTCCTCCACCTTCTTCATCTCCTCCACATCCTCTTGTTTTCCTCCATCTCCTCCACCTTCTCCATCTCCTCCGTCTCCTCCGTCTCCTCCACCTTCTCCGTCTCCTCCATCTCCTCCACCTTCTCCATCTCCTCCACATCCTCTTGTTTTCCTCCGTCTCCTCCACCTTCTCCGTCTCCTCCACATCCTCCTGTTTTCCTCCGCCTCCTCCGTCTCCTCCATCCCCTCCACCTTCTCCACCTTCTCCATCTCCTCTGTCTCCTCCGTCTCCTCTACCTTCTCTGTCTCCTCCACCTTCTCCATCTCCTCCGTCTCCTCCACATCCTCCTGTTTTCCTCCATCTCCTCCGCCTTCTCCGTCTCCTCCACCTTCTCCATCTCCTCCGCCTCCTCTGTCTGCTCCGTCTCCTCCACATTCTCCATCCCCTCCACCTTCTCCATCTCCTCCGTCTCCTCCATCCCCTCCATCCCCTCCACCTTCTCCATCTCCTCCACATCCTCTTGTTTTCCTCCGTCTCCTCCGCCTCCTCCATCTCCTCCACCTTCTCCACCTTCTCCATCTCCTCCACATCCTCTTGTTTTCCTCCATCTCCTCCACCTTCTCCATCTCCTCCGTCTCCTCTACCTTCTCTGTCTCCTCCACCTTCTCCACCTCTTCCGTCTCCTCCACCTCTTCCGTCTCCTCCGCCTTCTCCATCTCCTCCGCCTCCACCTTCTCCATCTCCTCCGTCTCCTCCGTCTCCTCCGCCTCCTCCGTCTCCTCCATCCCCTCCACCTTCTCCACCTCCTCCACATCCTCTTGTTTTCCTCCATCTCCTCCGTCTCCTCCCCCTCCTCTCGTTCTCCTCCCCCTCCTCTCGCTCTCCTCCCCGTCCCCCCTTCGTCCCCCTGCTCCCTGTGGCCGCGGGTGACCCCGTCTCTCGTGTTTGGGTGTGTCCCACCCCGTCTCTTTTGCCCCGTTGGCCAGAGCGACGAGCTGGGGGTTCAGAAGCGCCTGCGGACGGAGGTGATCCAGCTGGAGGACACGCTGGCCCAGGTGCGCAAGGAGTACGAGATGCTGCGCATCGAGTTCGAGCAGAACCTGGCGGCCAACGAGCAGGCGGGTGAGGAGGAACCCCGACACCCCCCCCCCCCCCCCCCTGCTCCCCCCGGGGGGGGCTCCCGCCATCTCCTGGGTGACTTGGGGACCTACCTCGGGGTGTCCCGTATCCCCCTCCCATCTTTCCCCGCCAGGTCCCATCAACCGGGAGATGCGCCACCTCATCTCCAGCCTCCAGAACCACAACCACCAGCTCAAGGGCGACGTCCAGCGCTACAAGCGGAAGCTGCGCGAGGTCCAGGCCGAGATCAACAAGGTGGGCGGGGACGGCCGCGGGGCGGGGCTTCGCGGCTCCCGTTGCCCCTTTAAGGGGTGGGGGGGGGGGGGGCCTCGAAGGAGGTGCAGGTGGACCCCCCACCGGGTGTCGTCGCCCCTTTAAGAAGGTTCAGGTGGGTATTACATGGTGTCATCGGCCCTTTAAGAAGGTTCAGGTGGGTCCTACCAGGTCTCATCGGCACTTTAAGAAGGTTCAGGTGGGTCCTACCAGCTGTCGTTGCCCCTTTAAGAAGGTTTGGTGGGTATTACATGGTGTCATCGGCCCTTTAAGAAGGTTCAGGTGGGTCCTACCAGGTCTCATCGGCCCTTTAAGAAGGTTCAGGTGGGTCCTACCAGCTGTCGTTGCCCCTTTAAGAAGGTTTGGTGGGTATTACATGGTGTCATCGGCCCTTTAAGAAGGTTCAGGTGGGTCCTACCAGGTCTCATCGGCACTTTAAGAAGGTTCAGGTGGGTCCTACCAGCTGTCGTTGCCCCTTTAAGAAGGTTTGGTGGGTATTACATGGTGTCATTGCCCCTTTAAGAAGGTTCAGGTGGGTCCTACCAGGTCTCATCGGCCCTTTAAGAAGGTTCAGGTGGGTCCTGCCAGGTGTCGTTGCCCCATTAAGAAGGTTCGGGTGGGTATTACATGGTGTCATTGCCCCTTTAAGAAGGTTCAGGTGGGTCCTACCAGGTCTCATCGGCCCTTTAAGAAGGTTCAGGTGGGTCCTGCCAGGTGTCGTTGCCCCTTTAAGAAGGTTCGGGTGGGTATTACATGGTGTCATCGCCCCTTTAAGAAGGTTCAGGTGGGTCCTACCAGGTCTCATCGGCACTTTAAGAAGGTTCAGGTGGGTCCTACCAGCTGTCGTTGCCCCTTTAAGAAGGTTTGGTGGGTATTACATGGTGTCATTGCCCCTTTAAGAAGGTTCAGGTGGGTCCTACCAGGTCTCATCAGCCCTTTAAGAAGGTTCAGGTGGGTCCTACCAGCTGTCGTTGCCCCTTTAAGAAGGTTTGGTGGGTATTACATGGTGTCATTGCCCCTTTAAGAAGGTTCAGGTGGGTCCTACCAGGTCTCATCAGCCCTTTAAGAAGGTTCAGGTGGGTCCTACCAGCTGTCGTTGCCCCTTTAAGAAGGTTTGAAGGGTATTAGATGGTGTCATCGGCCCCTTAAGAAGTTTCAGGTGGGTCCTACCAGGTGTCATTGCCCTTTTAAGAAGGTTCAGATGGGTCCTACTACGTGTCATTGCCCCTTAAGAAGATTCAGGTGGGTCCTGCCAGGTGTCATCGCCCCTTTAAGAAGGTTCATTTGGGTCCTACCAGGGTGTCATCCGTCCTTTAAGAAAGTTTGGGTGGGTCCTGCCAGGTGTCGTCGCCCCTTTAAGAAGGTTCAGCTGGGTCCTACCAGTTGTCATTGCCCCTTTAAGCAGATGCAGGTTGGTCTCACCTGATGTCATCACCCCTTTAAGAAGATGCAGGTTGGCCTCACATGGTGTCATTACCCCTTTAAGAGCAAAGGGGCGTGGCCACAGCGTTACGTTGGCAATGAAGGGGTATTTGGTTCTTAAAAGGGCGATGCCACCTGGTGGCCTCCACAGGGGAAGGCTTAAAAGGGCAATGGCGGGGAGGGCTCTTAAAGTGGCAACACCACCTTGGAGAGGCAGGTGGGGCCCACAAGGTGGGGGGGAGGAATATTAAAAACATAAGCGGGGCATCTAGAAACGTCTTAAAAGGGCAACGACAAGGGGGCGTGGTCTTAAAAGGGGTGACACCACCTGCTATTTCGCGGTGGGGCCCCTAATAAGGCCTTAAAAGGGCAATGCTAAGGGTGTGGTGGAGTCTTAAAGGGGTGACACCACCTCATAGCTACAGGTGGGGCCCACATGGTGGGGAGGGGGAGGCTCTTAAAGGGGCAACACTCTCTACTTCAGGGGGTTCCCTACTGATTCTTCCCCCCCCATTTCCAGATCCGCCTCCATGCCAGCGGGCCCCCCCCGACCCCGGGCTCTACAAACCCCCCTCCACCCCCACCAGCAGCAGCCGCCGCCGCCGCCCCCCCCTGAGGACCCCACAGCGTCGGGGGCGGCCTCCGTGCCCCCCGCTTCCACCTCCTCCCTTAAAGACGAAGAAAACGCCTCCAACGCCGCTGCCCCCCCTCCCCGCCCCAGCTCCGACCCCCCCGGAACCCAAGCGGGAGGCTCCTCCCACCCCCCCGGAACCCCCTCGACGCCCCGTGGAGGAAGAAGAGGCTCCCCCGCCTCCCGCCGTCGTGGCCCCCCAAGTCCCCGCTGCCCCACCGCCCCCCTCCCCGGATCAAGGAGCCCCCCCAGCTCCCACCCCCGACGTCCTCGTCCTCCTCCTCCTCCTCGTCCTCGTCGTCCAGGGCCTCCTCGCGGGGAGGAGGCGTCGAGCGGGAGCGGCCGCGGGAGCGCGATCGCCCCAAGGGGCCCCCCGAGGAGGGCAAGAAGAAGGACTCGGAGGTGTTGAAGCAGCTGAGGATCGAGCTCAAGTGAGGGGGGAGCGGGTCTGAGGGGCTTTTGGGGGTTCTGAGAGGCTATTTGGGGCTGGTTGAGGGGCTTTTTGGGGCACACGGAGCATTTGGAGGGGTCTGAGGGGCTATTTGGGGCTGGTTGAGGGGCTTTTGGGGGCGTTTGGGGGGTCTGAGGGGTTATTTGGGGCTGATTGAGGGGCTTTTTGGGGCACACGGAGCATTTGGAGGGGCCTGAGGGGGTATTTGAGGCTGGTTGAGGGGCTTTTGGGGTGTTTGGGGGGTCTGAGGGGCTATTTGGGGCCGGTTGAGGGGCTTTTGGGGTGTTTGGGGGGTCTGAGGGGCTATTTGGGGCCGGTTGAGGGGCTTTTGGGGTGTTTGGGGGGGTCTGAGGGGCTATTTGGGACTGGTTGAGGGGCTTTTGGGAGCACACGGAGCATTTGAGGGGGTCTGAGAGGCTATTTGGGGCTGGTTGAGGGAGTTTTGGGGGGGTCTGAGGGGTTATTTGGGGCTGGTCGAAGGGCTTATGGGGTTTTTGGGGGGTCTAAGGGGCTTTTTGGGGTGTTTTGTGGGGTCTGAGGGGCTATTTGGGGCTGGTTGAGGGGGTTTTGGGGGCTCTGAGGGGCTATTTGGGGCTGGTTGAAAGGCTTATGAGGCTTTTGGGGGGGGTCTGAGGAGGTATTTGGGGCTGGTTGAGGGGCTTTTTGGGGCTTGTGGGGGGGGTTTGAGGGGCTATTTGGGGCTGGTTGAGGGGCTTTTGGGGAGTTTGTGGGGTCTGAGGGGATATTTGGGGCTGGTGGGGGGGTCTGAGGGGCTATTTGGGGCTGGTTGAGGGGCTTTTGGAGCATTTAGGGGGTCTGAGGGGCTATTTGAGGCTGGTTGAGGGGCTTTTGGGGTGTTTGGGGGGTCTGAGGGGCTATTTGGGGCCGGTTGAGGGGCTTTTTGGGGGGGTCTGAGGGGCTATTTGGGGCCGGTTGAGGGGCTTTTGGGGTGTTTTGGGGGGGTCTGAGGGGCTATTTGGGGCCGGTTGAGGGGCTTTTGGGGTGTTTTGGGGGAGTCTGAGGGGCTATTTGGGACTGGTTGAGGGGCTTTTGGGAGCACACGGAGCATTTGAGGGGGTCTGAGAGGCTATTTGGGGCTGGTTGAGGGAGTTTTTGGGGGGGTCTGAGGGGTTATTTGGGGGCTGGTCGAAGGGCTCATGGGGATTTTGGGGGGTCTAAGGGGCTTTTGGGGTGTTTTGTGGGGTCTGAGGGGCTATTTGGGGCTGGTTGAGGGGGTTTTTGGGGGGGGTCTGAGGGGCTATTTGGGGCTGGTTGAAGGGCTTATGAGGCTTTTGGGGGGGTCTGAGGAGGTATTTGGGGCTGGTTGAGGGGCTTTTGGGGCTTGTGGGGGGGGTTTGAGGGGCTATTTGGGGCTGGTTGAGGGGCTTTTGGGGTGTTTGGGGGGTCTGAGGGGCTATTTTGGGGCTGGTTGAGGGGCTTTTGGGGTGTTTGT
Organism: Clamator glandarius; assembly: GCA_033459285.1. Taxonomy (NCBI): domain Eukaryota; kingdom Metazoa; phylum Chordata; class Aves; order Cuculiformes; family Cuculidae; genus Clamator; species Clamator glandarius. Next base: position 10,240 of record JAUNZM010003365.1, read on the forward strand.
GGGGTCTGAGGGGATATTTGGGGCTGGTGGGGGGGTCTGAGGGGCTATTTGGGGGCTGGTTGAGGGGCTTTTGGAGCATTTAGGGGGTCTGAGGGGCTATTTGAGGCTGGTTGAGGGGCTTTTGGGGTGTTTGTGGGGTCTGAGGGGCTATTTGGGGCTGGTTGAGGGGCTTTTGGGGTGTTTGTGGGGTTTGAGGGGCTATTTGGGGCTGGTTGAGGGGCTTTTGGGGCGTTTGGGGGGTCTGAGGGGCTATTTGGGGCTGGTTTGAGGGGCTTTTGGGGCGTTTGGGGGGTCTGAGGGGCTATTTGGGGCTGGTTGAGGGGCTTTTGGGGTGTTTGGGGGGTCTGAGGGGCTATTTGGGGCTGGTTGAGGGGCGTTTGGGGGGGTCTGAGGGGCTATTTGGGGCTGATTGAGGGGCTTTTGGGGCGCACGGAGCATTTTGGGGGAGTCTGAGGGGCGAATTGGGGGGGTTTTGGGGGGGTTTAAGGGCTGAATTGGGGCTGGTTTAGGGGGATTTGGGGGGTCTTGGAGCGTTTTGGGGGGGTCCTGAGGGTTTAGGGGGGCTCCGAGCATCCTGGGGATTTATTTATTGGGATTTTAGGTGGATTTTGAGACGATTTAGAGGAATTTTGGGGGTTTTGGGGTGTCTCCGAGCACCTTGAGGGGTTCCGAGCATCCTGGGGGTCTATTTATTGGGATTTTAGGTGGATTTTGAGGTGATTTAGAGGAATTTTGGGGTTTGGGGGGGTTTCCGACCACCTTGAGGGGTTCCGAGCATCCTGGGGTTCTATTTATTGGGATTTTAGGTGGATTTTGAGACGATTTAGAGGAATTTGGGGGTTTTGGGGGTGTCTCTGAGCACCTTGGGGGGTTCCGAGCGTCCTGGGGGTCTATTTATTGGGATTTTTAGGTGGATTTT
>JAUNZM010003366.1:0-15617 GCA_033459285.1 Clamator glandarius
CCTCCCGGCCCCCCCCCCCTGCACCCGGTACCCCCATCCCTGCACCCAGGACCCCCTCCCGGTACCCCCATCCCTGCACCCAGGACCCCCTCCCGGGGACCCCCCCCTGCACCCGGTACCCCCATCCCTGCACCCGGTACCCCCTCCCGGCCCCCCCCCCCTGCACCCGGTACCCCCTCCCGGCCCCCCCGCCCTGCACCCGGTACCCCCTCCCGGTCCCCCCCCCCCTGCACCCGGTACCCCCTCCCGGTACCCCCCCCCTGCACCCAGGACCCACTCCCGGTCCCCCCCCCCCTGCACCCAGGACCCTCTCCCGGTACCCCCCCCCCTGCACCCAGGACCCCCTCCCGGTACCCCCCCCCCTGCACCCAGGACCCCCTCCCGGGACCCTCCACCCCTGCACCCAGGACCCCCTCCCAGTACCCCCCCCCTGCACCCAGGACCCCCTCCCGGTCCCCCCCCCCCTGCACCCAGGACCCCCTCCCGGTACCCCCCCCCACCGCACCCAGGACCCTCTCCCGGTACCCCCCCCCCTGCACCCGGTACCCCCTCCCGGTACCCCCCCCCCTGCACCCAGGACCCTCTCCCGGTACCCCCCCCCCCTGCACCCAGGACCCCCTCCCGGTACCCCCCCCCTGCACCCAGGACCCCCTCCCGGGACCCTCCACCCCTGCACCCAGGACCCCCTCCCAGTACCCCCCCCCTGCACCCAGGACCCTCTCCCGGTACCCCCCCCCCTGCACCCAGGACCCCCTCCCGGTACCCCCCCCCCTGCACCCAGGACCCCCTCCCGGTACCCCCCCCCTGCACCCAGGACCCCCTCCCGGTACCCCCCCCCTGCACCCAGGACCCCCTCCCGGTACTCCCCCCCCCGCACCCAGGACCCCCTCCCGGTACCCCCCCCCTGCACCCAGGACCCCCTCCCGGTACTCCCCCCCCGCACCCAGGACCCCCTCCCGGTACCCCCCCCCCTGCACCCGGTACCCCCTCCCGGTACCCCCCCCCCTGCACCCAGGACCCTCTCCCGATACCCCCCCCCCTGCACCCAGGACCCTCTCCCGATACCCCCCCCCCTGCACCCAGGACCCTCTCCCGGTACCCCCCCCCCCTGCACCCAGGACCCTCTCCCGGTACCCCCCCCCCCCTGCACCCAGGACCCCCTCCCGGTACCCCCCCCCTGCACCCAGGACCCCCTCCCGGTACCCCCCCCCTGCACCCAGGACCCCCTCCCGGTGCCTCCGTTTCCCCCCTCCCGGTGCCTCCGTTTCCCCTCCCGGTGCCTCCGTTTCCCCTCCCGGTGCCTCCGTTTCCCCTCCCGGTGCCTCCGTTTCCCCTCTCCCGGTGCCTCCGTTTCCCCTCCCGGTGCCTCCGTTTCCCCCTCCCGGTGCCTCCGTTTCCCCTCCCGGTGCCTCCGTTTCCCCTCCCGGTGCCTCCGTCTCCCCTCCCGGTGCCTCCGTCTCCCCTCCGGTGCCTCCGTTCCCCTCCGGTGCCTCCGTTTCCCCTCCCGGTGCCTCCGTTTCCCCTCCCGGTGCCTCCGTTTCCCCTCCCGGTGCCTCCGTTTCCCCCTCCCGGTGCCTCCGTTTCCCCCTCCGGCCTCGTTCCCCCCCCGGTGCCTCCGTTTCCCCTCCCGGTGCCTCCGTTTCCCCCCTCCCGGTGCCTCCGTTTCCCCCCTCCCGGTGCCTCCGTCTCCCCTCCCGGTGCCTCCGTCTCCCCTCCCGGTGCCTCCGTTTCCCCCCTCCCGGTGCCTCCGTCTCCCCTCCCGGTGCCTCCGTCTCCCCTCCCGGTGCCTCCGTCTCCCCTCCCGGTGCCTCCGTCTCCCCTCCCGGTGCCTCCGTCTCCCCTCCCGGTGCCTCCGTCTCCCCTCCCGGTGCCTCCGTCTCCCCTCCCGGTGCCTCCGTCTCCCCTCCCGGTGCCTCCGTCCCCCCTCCCGGTGCCTCCGTCCCCCCTCCCGGTGCCTCCGTCCCCCGGTGCCTCCGTCCCCCTCCCGGTGCCTCCGTCCCCCCTCCCGGTGCCTCCGTCCCCCCTCCCGGTGCCTCCGTCTCCCCTCCCGGTGCCTCCGTCTCCCCTCCCGGTGCCTCCGTCTCCCCCTCCGGTGCCTCCGTCTCCCCTCCCGGTGCCTCCGTCTCCCCTCCCGGTGCCTCCGTCTCCCCTCCCGGTGCCTCCGTCTCCCCTCCCGGTGGCCTCCGTCTCCCCTCCCGGTGCCTCCGTTTCCCCTCCCGGTGCCTCCGTCTCCCCTCCCGGTGCCTCCGTCTCCCCTCCCGGTGCCTCCGTTTCCCCTCCCGGTGCCCTCCGTCTCCCCTCCCGGTGCCTCCGTCTCCCCTCCCGGTGCCTCAGTTTCCCCGTGTCCCCACCCCCTCACAGGTCCCTGCGATGCTCTGCGATGTCGTCCCCCCCCCCGGCCCCGAGTGTCCTGCCGAGGTGACCCCCTCGTCGTCCCCCGGTGGCCCCGGCGGGTCCCTTCGTTACCGGGTGGCCGAGCACCCCGGGGCGGCTTTGGCCACCATGAACCAGCTACGGGGCCAGCGGCTGCTCTGCGACGTCACCCTGCGAGTCACTTACCGGCCGGGGCAAGCGCCGAGCCTCCTACCGGCCCACAAGCTCGTCCTGGCGGCCGCCAGCCCCGTCTTCAGGGCCATGTTCACCGCGGGGCTACGGGAAGGTGGGAAGCGGCTACCAGAGATAGAGGGGGGGGTGGGGGTGTGGGGGCAAGCGGAGGGATGGAGGGAGGGCAAGCGAAGGGATGGGGTGGCAAGCGAAGGGATGGGGTGGCAAGCGAAGGGATGGAGGGTGGCAACTGGAGGGATGGAGGGTGGCAACTGGAGGGATGGAGGGGGGCAACTGGAGGGATGGAGGGGGGCAACTGGAGGGATGGAGGGGGCAACTGGAGGGATGGGGTGGCAACTGGAGGGATGGAGGGGGGCAACTGGAGGGAATGAGGGGGCAACTGGAGGGATGGAGGGGGGCAACTGGAGGGATGGGGTGGCAAGCGAAGGGATGGGGTGGCAAGCGAAGGATGGCGGGGGGCAACTGGAGGGATGGCGGGGGGCAACCGGAGGGATGGGGGGGCAAGGAAAGGGATGGGGTGGCAAGCGAAGGGATGGGGTGGCAAGCAAAGGGATGGGTGGGCAAGCGAAGGGATGGGGTGGCAAGCAAAGGGATGGGGGGGCAACTGGAGGGATGGAGGGGGGCAAGCGAAGGGATGGGGGGGCAATCGAAGGGATGGGGTGGCAACCGGAGGGATGGGGTGGCAACCGGAGGGATGGGGTGGCAAGCGAAGGGATGGGGGGGCAAGCAAAGGGATGGGGTGGCAACCGGAGGGATGGAGGGGGGCAAGGAAAGGGATGAGGTGACAAGGGAAGGGATGGGGTGGCAAGCGAAGGGATGGGGTGGCAACCAAAGAGAGGAGATGGCAACCAAAGGGATTTGGGCATCCCACCCATCCCGCGCTCCCCATCTCCCCATCCCTCCCATCCCACCCATCCCATCCCATCTCCCCATCCCGCTCTCCCATCTCCCCATCCCACCCATCCCATCCCGCTCTCCCATCCCACCCATCCCGCTCTCCCATCTCCCCATCCCTCCCATCCCATCCCATCCCATCCCATCCCACCCATCCCGCTCTCCCATCCCACCATTCCCGCTCTCCCATCTCCCCGTCCCACCCATCCCATCCCACCCATCCCATCCCATCCCACCCATCCCGCTCTCCCATCCCACCATTCCCGCTCTCCCGTCTCCCCATCCCACCCATCCCATCCCATCTCCCCATCCCGCTCTCCCATCCCTCCCATCCCATCCCATCCCATCCATCCCATCCCATCCCATCCCATCCCGCTCTCCCATCCCTCCCATCCCATCCCATCCCACCCATCCCGCTCTCCCATCCCACCATTCCCGCTCTCCCGTCTCCCCGTCCCACCCATCCCATCCCATCCCATCCCGCTCTCCCATCCCACCCATCCCACCCATCCCACCCATCCCACCCATCCCACCCATCCCACCCATCCCACCCATCCCATCCCATCCCATCCCATCCCTCCCATCCCATCCCACCCATCCCGCTCTCCCGTCCCACCCACCCCTCCGTCACCGTCCCACCACCTCCAGCTCCGCTTTGCTCCCCGCCGCCCTCGCTGGCGCCTCCTCCCTCTCCCGGTCGGGATTCCCTCGAGTTTTTCCGCGCGCGTTTCCTCCTTGTCCGCAGGCGGGATGGAGGTGGTGCCCATCGAGGGCGTCCACCCGCGGGTCATGGAGCGCCTGGTGGACTTTGCGTACACGGCGTCCGTCTCGGTTGGGGAGAAGTGCGTCCTCCAGGTGATGAACGGCGCCGTCATGTACCAGATGGACAGCGTGGTCCGAGCCTGCTCCGACTTCCTGGTGCAGCAGCTCCATCCCAGCAACGCCATCGGCATCGCCAGCTTCGCCGAGCACATCGGCTGCCTCGACCTCCACCAGAAAGCCCGCGAGTACATCTACATGAACTTCCCGGAGGTGAGGGACGTCAAGGAGAGGGAGGACACCGGGGGTTCAAGGTTTGGGGATGATGGATCTTGGGGGATGCGGAGTTTTGAGGGACGTAGGGATTTGGAGGACGCCAGGGATTTGGAGGACGCTGGGATTTGGAGGACGCTGGGATTTGAGGGACATCAAGATTTGGAGGACGCCAGGGATTTGGAGGACGCCAGGGATTTGGAGGACGCCGGGATTTGGAGGACACCAGGGATTTGGGGGACGCCAGGGATTTGGGGGACGCCAGGGATTTGGGGGACGCCAGGGATTTGGAGGACACCAGGGATTTGGGGGACGCCAGGGATTTGGAGGACACCAGGGATTTGGGGGACGCCAGGGATTTGGGGGACGCCAGGGATTTGGGGGACGCCAGGGATTTGGAGGACGCCAGGGATTTGGAGGACGCCAGGGATTTGGAGGACGCCAGGGATTTGGAGGACGCTGGGATTTGGAGGACACCAGGGGTTTGGAGGACACCAGGGTTTTGGAGGACGCCAGGGATTTGGAGGACACCAGGGTTTTGGAGGACGCCAGGGATTTGGAGGACACCAGGGATTTGGAGGACGCTGGGATTTGGAGGACACCAGGGTTTTGGAGGACACCAGGGATTTGGAGGACACCAGGGATTTGGAGGACACCAGGGATTTGGAGGACACCAGGGATTTGGAGGACACCAGGGGTTTGGAGGACACCAGGGGTTTGGAGGACACCAGGGGTTTGGAGGACACCAGGGATTTGGAGGACACCAGGGGTTTGGAGGACACCAGGGGTTTGGAGGACACCAGGGGTTTGGAGGACGCCAGGGCTTTGGAGGACACCAGGGCTTTGGAGGACACCAGGGCTTTGGAGGACACCAGGGCTTTGGAGGACACCAGGGATTTGGAGGACACCAGGGATTTGGAGGACACCAGGGGTTTGGAGGACACCAGGGATTTGGAGGACACCAGGGTTTTGGAGGACACCAGGGATTTGGAGGACACCAGGGATTTGGAGGACACCAGGGGTTTGGAGGACACCAAGAGCTGGGGACCATGGGTTTTGGAGGACACCAAGATTTGAGGACACCAGGGATTTGGAGGAGACCAGGATTTGGGGACAGTGGGTTTTGAGGGACACCAGGATTTGGGGACCATGGGTTTTGGGGGACGTCAAGATTTGGGGAGAGCAGGATTTTGGGGGAGACCTCGACCTCCACCAGAAAGCCCCCGAGTACATCTACATGAACTTCCCGGAGGTGAGGGACGTCAAGGAGAGGGAGGACACCGGGGGTTCAAGGTTTGGGGATGATGGATCTTGGGGGATGCGGAGTTTTGAGGGACGTAGGGATTTGGAGGACACCAGGGATTTGGAGGACACCAGGGATTTGGAGGACGCTGGGATTTGGAGGACGCTGGGATTTGAGGGACATCAAGATTTGGAGGACACCAGGGATTTGGAGGACACCAGGGATTTGGAGGACGCCGGGATTTGGAGGACGCCGGGATTTGGAGGACGCTGGGATTTGGAGGACGCTGGGATTTGAGGGACATCAAGATTTGGAGGACACCAGGGATTTGGAGGACGCCAGGGATTTGGAGGACACCAGGGATTTGGGGGACGCCAGGGATTTGGAGGACACCAAGATTTGGAGGACACCAGGGATTTGGAGGACACCAAGATTTGGAGGACACCAGGGGTTTGGAGGACACCAGGGATTTGGAGGACACCAGGGATTTGGAGGACACCAGGGATTTGGAGGACACCAGGGATTTGGAGGACACCAAGATTTGGAGGACACCAGGGGTTTGGAGGACACCAAGATTTGGAGGACACCAGGGATTTGGAGGACACCAGGGATTTGGAGGACGCCAGGGATTTGGAGGACACCAGGGGTTTGGAGGACACCAGGGGTTTGGAGGACACCAGGGGTTTGGAGGACACCAGGGGATTTGGAGGACACCAGGGGTTTGGAGGACACCAGGGGATTTGGAGGACACCAGGGGTTTGGAGGACACCAGGGGTTTGGAGGACACCAGGGCTTTGGAGGACGCCAGGGGTTTGGAGGACACCAGGGATTTGGAGGACGCCAGGGGTTTGGAGGACGCCAGCGGTTTGGAGGACACCAGGGATTTGGAGGACACCAGGGGTTTGGAGGACACCAGGGGTTTGGAGGACACCAGGGGTTTGGAGGACACCAGGGGTTTGGAGGACACCAGGGGTTTTGGAGGACACCAGGGGTTTGGAGGACACCAGGGGATTTGGAGGACACCAGGGGTTTGGAGGACACCAGGGGATTTGGAGGACACCAGGGGTTTGGAGGACACCAGGGGTTTGGAGGACACCAGGGGTTTGGAGGACACCAGGGGATTTGGAGGACACCAGGGGTTTGGAGGACGCCAGGGATTTGGAGGACACCAGGGGTTTGGAGGACACCAGGGATTTGGAGGACACCAGGGATTTGGAGGACACCAGGGGTTTGGAGGACACCAGGGGTTTGGAGGACACCAGGGGTTTGGAGGACACCAGGGGTTTGGAGGACACCAAGAGCTGGGGACCATGGGTTTTGGAGGACGTCAAGATTTGAGGACACCAGGGATTTGGAGGAGACCAGGATTTGGGGACAGTGGGTTTTGAGGGACACCAGGATTTGGGGACCATGGGTTTTGGGGGACGTCAAGATTTGGGGAGAGCAGGATTTTGGGGGAGACCTCGACCTCCACCAGAAAGCCCCCGAGTACATCTACATGAACTTCCTGGAGGTGAGGGACGTCAAGGAGAGGGAGGACACCGGGGGTTCAAGGTTTGGGGATGATGGATCTTGGGGGATGCGGAGTTTTGAGGGACGTAGGGATTTGGAGGACACCAGGGATTTGGAGGACGCCAAGATTTGGAGGACACCAGGGATTTGGAGGACACCAGGGATTTGGAGGACACCAGGGATTTGGAGGACACCAGGGGTTTGGAGGACACCAGGGGTTTGGGAACACCAGGATCTGGAGGCCCCAAGGTTCTCGAGATGCTGGGATGGGAAAACACCAGGATCTGGAGTCCTCAAGGTTCTTGAGATGCTGGGATGGGAAAACATCAGGATCTGGAGGCCCCAAGGTTCTTGAGATGCTGGGATGGGAAAACATCAGGATCTGGAGGACTCAGGGTTCTTGAGATGCTGGGTTTGGAGGCCACTGGGGTTTGGGGACACCAGGATCTGGAGGACCCAAGGTTCTCAAGATGCTGGGATGGGAAAACACGAGGATCTGGAGGCCCCAAGGTTCTTGAGATGCTGGTTTTGGAGGCCACTGGGGTTTGGGAACACCAGGATCTGGAGGCCCCAAGGTTCTCGAGATGCTGGGATGGGAAAACATCGGGATCTGGAGTCCCCAAGGTTCTTGAGATGCTGGTTTTGGAGGCCACTGGGGTTTGGGGACAGCAGGACTTGGAGGAACAAGGTTCTCAAGATGCTGGGATTGGAGAACATCAGGATCTGGAGTCCCCAAGGTTCTTGAGATGCTGGGATGGGAAAACACCAGGATCTGGAAGAACCAAGGTTCTTGAGATTTTGGAATTGGAGAACACCAGGATCTGGAGGACTCAGGGTTCTTGAGATGCTGGGTTTGGAGGACACTGGGATTTGGGGACACCAGGATCTGGAGTCCCCAAGGTTTTTGAGATGGTAGGATGGGAAAACACCAGGATCTGGAGGCCCCAAGGTTCTTGAGATGCTGGGATGGGAAAACATCAAGATCTGGAGTCCCCAAGGTTCTTGAGATGCTGGTTTTAGAGGCCACTGGGGTTTGGGGACACCAGGATCTGGAGGACCCAAGGTTCTCGAGATGTTGGGATGGGAAAACATCAGGATCTGGAGTTCCCAAGGTTCATGAGATGGTGGGATTGGAGAACACCAGGATCTGGAGGACTCAGGGTTCTCGAGACATTGGGTTTGGAGGTCACTGGGATTTGGGGACACCAGGATCTGGAGTCCCCAAGGTTCTTGAGATGCTGGGATTGGAGAACACCAGGATCTGGAGGCCCCAAGGTTCTTGAGATGCTGGGATGGGAAAACATCAAGATCTGGAGTCCCCAAGGTTCTTGAGATGCTGGTTTTGGAGGCCACTGGGGTTTGGGGACAGCAGGACTTGGAGGAACAAGGTTCTTGAGATGCTGGGATGGGAAAACACCAGGATCTGGATGGCTCAGGGTTCTCGAGACGCTGGGTTAGGAGGACACTGGGATTTGGGAACACCAGGATCTGGAGTCCCCAAGGTTCTCGAGATGCTGGGATGGGAAAACATCGGGATCTGGAGGTCCCAAGGTTCTTGAGATGCTGGGATGGGAAAACATCAGGAGCTGGAGTCCTCAAGGTTCTTGAGATGCTGGGATGGGAAAACATCAGGATCTGGAGTCCCCAAGGTTCTTGAGATGCTGGGATGGGAAAACATCAGGATCTGGAGGACTCAGGGTTCTTGAGACGCTGGGTTTGGAGGACACTGGGATTTGGGAACACCAGGATCTGGAGTCCCCAAGGTTCCTGAGATGCTGGTTTTGGAGGCCACTGGGGTTTTGGGACAGCAGGACTTGGAGGAACAAGGTTCTTGAGATGCTGGGATGGGAAAACACCAGGATCTGGAGGCCCCAAGGTTCTTGAGATGCTGGTTTTGGAGGCCACTGGGGTTTGGGGACAGCAGGACTTGGAGGAACAAGGTTCTTGAGATGCTGGGATTGGAGAACACCAGGATCTGGAGGACTCAGGGTTCTCGAGATGCTGGTTTTGGAGGCCACTGGGATTTGGGAACACCAGGATCTGGAGTCCCCAAGGTTCTCGAGATGCTGGGATGGGAAAACATCGGGATCTGGAGGCCCCAAGGTTCTTGAGATGCTGGTTTTGGAGGCCACTGGGGTTTGGGGACAGCAGGACTTGGAGTTCCCAAGGTTCTTGAGATGCTGGGATGGGAAAACACCAGGATCTAGATGGCCCAGGGTTCTCGAGACGCTGGGATTGGAGGCCACTGGGATTTGGGAACATCAGGATCTGGAGTCCCCAATGTTCTCGAGATGCTGGGATGGGAAAACATCGGGATCTGGAGGCCCCAAGGTTCTTGAGATGCTGGGATTGGAGGCCACTGGGGTTTGGGAACACCAGGACTTGGAGGAACAAGGTTCTTGAGATGCTGGGATGGGAAAACACCAGGATCTGGAGTTCCCAAGGTTCATGAGATGGTGGGATTGGAGAACACCAGGATCTGGAGAACTCAGGGTTCTCGAGACGTTGGATTTGGAGGTCACTGGGATTTGGGGACACCAGGATCTGGAGGCCGCAAGGTTCTTGAGATGCTGGGATGGGAAAACATCAGGATCTGGAAGAACCAAGGTTCTTGAGATGCTGGGATGGGAAAACATCGGGATCTGGAGGCCCCAAGGTTCTTGAGATGCTGGGATTTGGGAACATCAGGATCTGGAGGCCCCAAGGTTCTTGAGATGCTGGTTTTGGAGGCCACTGGGGTTTGGGGACAGCAGGACTTGGAGTTCCCAAGGTTCTTGAGATGCTGGGATGGGAAAACACCAGGATCTGGATGGCCCAGGGTTCTCGAGACGCTGGGTTAGGAGGACACTGGGATTTGGGAACATCAGGATCTGGAGTCCCCAAGGTTCTCGAGATGCTGGGTTTGGAGGACACTGGGGTTTGGGGACACCAGGATCTGGAGTCCCCAAGGTTCTTGAGATGCTGGGATTGGAGGACACTGGGATTTGGGAACACCAGGATCTGGAGGCCCCAAGGTTCTTGAGATGCTGGGATGGGAAAACATCAGGATCTGGAAGAACAAAGATTCTTGAGATGCTGGGATTGGAGAACACCAGGATCTGGAGGCCCCAAGGTTCTTGAGATGCTGGTTTTGGAGGCCACTGGGGTTTGGGGACAGCAGGACTTGGAGGAACAAGGTTCTCGAGATGCTGGGATGGGAAAACATCGGGATCTGGAGGCCCCAAGGTTCTTGAGATGCTGGGATGGGAAAACACCAGGATCTGGATGGCCCAGGGTTCTCGAGACGCTGGGTTTGGAGGACACTGGGATTTGGGAACACCAGGATCTGGAGTCCCCAAGGTTCTTGAGATGCTGGTTTTGGAGGCCACTGGGGTTTTGGGACAGCAGGACTTGGAGGAACAAGGTTCTTGAGATGCTGGGATTGGAGAACACCAGGATCTGGAGGACTCAGGGTTCTCGAGATGCTGGTTTTGGAGGCCACTGGGATTTGGGAACACCAGGATCTGGAGTCCCCAAGGCTCTCGAGATGCTGGGATGGGAAAACATCGGGATCTGGAGGCCCCAAGGTTCTTGAGATGCTGGGATGGGAAAACACCAGGATCTGGAGGCCCCAAGGTTCTTGAGATGCTGGTTTTGGAGGCCACTGGGGTTTGGGGACAGCAGGACTTGGAGGAACAAGGTTCTCGAGATGCTGGGATGGGAAAACATCGGGATCTGGAGGCCCCAAGGTTCTTGAGATGCTGGGATGGGAAAACACCAGGATCTGGAGGCCCCAAGGTTCTTGAGATGCTGGGTTTGGAGGCCACTGGGGTTTGGGGACAGCAGGACTTGGAGTTCCCAAGGTTCTTGAGATGCTGGGATGGGAAAACACCAGGATCTGGATGGCCCAGGGTTCTCGAGACGCTGGGTTAGGAGGACACTGGGATTTGGGAACACCAGGATCTGGAGTCCCCAAGGTTCTCGAGATGCTGGGATTGGAGGACACTGGGATTTGGGAACACCAGGATCTGGAGTCCCCAAGGTTCTTGAGATGCTGGGATTGGAGGACACTGGGATTTGGGAACACCAGGATCTGGAGGCCCCAAGGTTCTTGAGATGCTGGGATGGGAAAACATCAGGATCTGGAGTCCTCAAGGTTCTTGAGATGCTGGGATGGGAAAACACCAGGATCTGGAGGCCCCAAGGTTCTTGAGATGCTGGTTTTGGAGGCCACTGGGGTTTGGGGACAGCAGGACTTGGAGGAACAAGGTTCTCGAGATGCTGGGATGGGAAAACACCAGGATCTGGATGGCCCAGGGTTCTCGAGACGCTGGGTTTGGAGAACACCAGGATCTTGAAGGCCCCGAGGTTCTCGAGACGCTCTTTTTCGGAGCCCTAGAGGGGTTGCGGGACCCTCCTCCTCCACCCCCCCCCCCCCACCTCCCAACTTTTCTCCTCGCCGCCAGGTGTCCAAGCAGGAGGAATTCTTCAACCTGTCTCCCTGCCAGCTGGTGACGTTGATCAGCCGGGACGAGCTGAACGTGCGCTGCGAGTCGGAGGTTTTCCACGCCTGCATCAACTGGGTGAAGCACGATTGTCCCAACCGGCGCCCTTACGTCCAAGCCCTTCTCCGCGCCGTCCGCTGCCACTCGCTCACCCCCCGTTTCCTCCAAGCCCAACTCCAGAAATGCGAGATCCTCCGCTCCGACTCGCGCTCCAAAGATTATCTGGTGGGAATCTTCCGAGATCTCACCCTCCACAAACCGACGCCGCCCGACGCCGTCCCGGGACGGACGCCCAAAGTCGATCAACTCATCTACGCCGCCGGCGGTTATTTCCGTCAATCCTTGAGCTTCTTGGAAGCTTTTAATCCCCGCGACGGCACCTGGATCCGTTTAGCCGACCTAGAGGTGCCGCGGAGCGGTTTGGGGGGTTGCGCCGTCGGGGGTTTGTTTTACGCCGTCGGAGGGAGGAACAACGCGCCCGACGGCAACACCGATTCGGCCGCCATCGACTGTTACAACCCCATGACCAACCGCTGGTCCCCCTGCGCCCCCATGAGCGTCCCCCGCAACCGCATCGGCGTCGGCGTCATCGACGGCTTCATCTACGCCGTGGGGGGGTCGCACGGCTGCAGCCACCACAGCAGCGTCGAGAGGTGAGGGGGGGGGGGCGGCGGCGGGGAGAGGTGTGGCGTGGAAGGGGTTAAATGCGGGTCGGAGAGGGTTAAACGCGGCTCTGAGGGCTTGGAAGCGGCAGAGAAGGGGTTAAATGGGGCTCTGGGGGCTTGGAAGCGGCAGAGAAGGGGTTAAATGGGGCTCTGAGGGGTTGGAAGCGGCAGAGAAGGGGTTAAATGGGGCTCTGGGGGCTTGGAAGCGGCAGAGAAGGGGTTAAATGGGGCTCTGAGGGGTTGGAAGCGGCAGAGAAGGGGTTAAATGGGCTCTGGGGGGTTGGAAGCGGCAGAGAAGGGGTTAAATGTGGCTCTGAGGGGTTGGAAGCGGCAGAGAAGGGTTAAATGGGGCTCTGAGGGGTTAGAAGCGGCAGAGAAGGGGTTAAATGCGGGTGGGAGAGGGTTAAATGTGGCTCTGAGGGGTTAGAAGCGGCAGAGAAGGGGTTAAATGCGGGTGGGAGAGGGTTAAATGTGGCTCTGAGGGGTTGGAAGCGGCAGAGAAGGGGTAAATGCGGGTGGGAGAGGGTTAAATGTGGCTCTGGGGGGTTGGAAGCGGCAGAGAAGGGGTTAAATGGGGCTCTGAGGGGTTGGAAATGGCAGAGAAGGGGTTAAATGTGGCTCTGGGGGTTGGAAGCGGCAGAGAAGGGGTTAAATGGGGCTCTGGGGGGTTGGAAGCGGCAGAGAAGGGGTTAAATGTGGCTCTGAGGGGTTGGAAATGGCAGAGAAGGGGTTAAATGGGGCTCTGGGGGGTTGGAAGCGGCAGAGAAGGGGTTAAATGTGGCTCTGAGGGGTTGGAAATGGCAGAGAAGGGGTTAAATGTGGCTCTGGGGGGTTGGAAGCGGCAGAGAAGGGGTTAAATGGGGCTCTGAGGGGTTGGAAGCGGCAGAGAAGGGGTTAAATGTGGCTCTGAGGGGTTAGAAGCGGCAGAGAAGGGGTTAAATGTGGCTCTGAGGGGTTAGAAGAGGCAGAGAAGGGGTTAAATGCGGGCGGGAGAGGGTTAAATGTGGCTCTGAGGGTTGGAAGCAGCAGAGAAGGGGTTAAATGTGGCTCTGAGGGGGTTAGAAGCGGCAGAGAAGGGGTTAAATGTGGCTCTGAGGGGTTGGAAGCAGCAGAGAAGGGGTTAAATGTGGCTCTGAGGGGTTGGAAGCGGCAGAGAAGGGGTTAAATGTGGCTCTGAGGGGTTGGAAGCGGCAGAGAAGGGGTTAAATGGGGCTCTGAGGGGTTGGAAGCGGCAGAGAAGGGGTTAAATGCGGGTGGGAGAGGGTTAAATGTGGCTCTGGGGGGTTGGAAGCGGCAGAGAAGGGTTAAATGGGGCTTCTGGGGGGGTTGGAAGCGGCAGAGAAGGGGTTAAATGGGGCTCTGAGGGGTTGGAAGCGGCAGAGAAGGGGTTAAATGGGGCTCTGGGGGGTTGGAAGCGGCAGAGAAGGGGTTAAATGTGGCTCTGAGGGGTTGGAAATGGCAGAGAAGGGGTTAAATGGGGCTCTGAGGGGTTAGAAGAGGCAGAGAAGGGGTTAAATGTGGCTCTGAGGGGTTAGAAGCGGCAGAGAAGGGGTTAAATGTGGCTCTGAGGGGTTAGAAGAGGCAGAGAAGGGGTTAAATGCGGGTGGGAGAGGGTTAAATGTGGCTCTGAGGGGTTGGAAGCGGCAGAGAAGGGGTTAAATGTGGCTCTGAGGGGTTAGAAGCGGCAGAGAAGGGGTTAAATGTGGCTCTGAGGGGTTAGAAGCGGCAGAGAAGGGGTTAAATGTGGCTCTGAGGGGTTAGAAGCGGCAGAGAAGGGGTTAAATGTGGCTCTGAGGGGTTAGAAGCGGCAGAGAAGGGGTTAAATGTGGCTCTGAGGGGGTTAGAAGCGGCAGAGAAGGGGTTAAATGTGGCTCTGAGGGTTGGAAGTGGCAGAGAAGGGGTTAAATGTGGCTCTGAGGGGTTAGAAGCGGCAGAGAAGGGGTTAAATGTGGCTCTGAGGGGGTTGGAAGCGGCAGAGAAGGGGTTAAATGTGGTTGGAGAGGGTTAAATGTGGCTCCTGAGGGGGTTAGAAGCGGCAGAGAAGGGGTTAAATGCGGGTGGGAGAGGGTTAAATGTGGCTCTGAGGGGTTAGAAGCGCAGAGAAGGGGTTAAATGCGGCTTTGGGAGGGTTAAATGTGGCTCTGAGGGGTTGGAAGCGGCAGAGAAGGGGTTAAATGTGGCTCTGAGGGGTTGGAAGCGGCAGAGGAAGGGGTTAAATGCGGGTGGGAGAGGGTTAAATGTGGCTCTGGGGGTTGGAAGCGGCAGAGAAGGGGTTAAATGGGGCTCTGGGGGGTTGGAAGCGGCAGAGAGGGGTTAAATGGGGCTCTGAGGGGTTGGAAGCGGCAGAGAAGGGGTTAAATGTGGCTCTGAGGGGTTGGAAATGGCAGAGAAGGGGTTAAATGGGGCTCTGAGGGGTTAGAAGAGGCAGAGAAGGGGTTAAATGTGGCTCTGAGGGGTAGAAGCGGCAGAGAAGGGGTTAAATGTGGCTCTGAGGGGTTAGAAGAGGCAGAGAAGGGGTTAAATGCGGGTGGGAGAGGGTTAAATGTGGCTCTGAGGGGTTAGAAGCGGCAGAGAAGGGGTTAAATGTGGCTCTGAGGGGTTAGAAGCGCAGAGAAGGGGTTAAATGTGGCTCTGAGGGGTTAGAAGCGGCAGAGAAGGGGTTAAATGTGGCTCTGAGGGGGTTAGAAGCGGCAGAGAAGGGGTTAAATGTGGCTCTGAGGGGTTGGAAATGGCAGAGAAGGGGTTAAATGTGGCTCTGAGGGGTTGGAAGCGGCAGAGAAGGGGTTAAATGTGGCTCTGAGGGGTTGGAAATGGCAGAGAAGGGGTTAAATGGGGCTCTGAGGGGTTGGAAATGGCAGAGAAGGGGTTAAATGGGGCTCTGAGGGGTTGGAAGCGGCAGAGAAGGGGTTAAATGGGGCTCTGAGGGGTTTGGTAGCGGCAGAGAAGGGGTTAAATGTGGCTCTGAGGGGTTGGAAGCGGCAGAGAAGGGGTTAAATGTGGCTCTGAGGGTTGGAAGCGCAGAGAAGGGGTTAAATGGGGCTCTGAGGGGTTGGAAATGGCAGAGAAGGGGTTAAATGTGCTCTGAGGGGTTAGAAGCGGCAGAGAAGGGGTTAAATGTGGGTTGGAGAGGGTTAAATGTGGCTCTGAGGGGGTTAGAAGCGGCAGAGAAGGGGTTAAATGCGGCTTTGGGAGGGTTAAATGTGGCTCTGAGGGGTTGGAAGC
>JAUNZM010003367.1:0-15765 GCA_033459285.1 Clamator glandarius
TGAGGAAATGGGGGGTTAGGGGGGTCTTTGGGGTGGGGGAGGGAAAGGGGGGGGACATGAGGAAATGGGGGGTTAGGGGGGTCTTTGGGGTGGGGGGAAGGGGGGGACATGAGGAAATGGGGGTTTAGGGGGGTCTTTGGGGTGGGGGGGAAGGGGGGGACATGAGGAAATGGGGGGTTAGGGGGGTCTTTGGGGTGAGGGAGGGGGAAAAGGGGGGACATGAGGAAATGGGGGGTTAGGGGGCTTTGGGGTGGGGGGGGAAAAGGGGGGACATGAGGAAATGGGGGTTAGGGGGGTCTTTGGGGTGAAAGGGGGAAAAGGGGTGAGGGAGGAGAGAAGTGGGGGGTGGGTAACGTCGAAGGGGATGGAAAGGGGGAAATGGGAGGGAAAGAGGAGGAAATGGGGAAAGAGAAGGAAATGGGGGAAAGAGGAGGAAATGGGGGAAAAGAGAGGAAATGGGGGGGAAGAGGAGGAAATGGGGGGAAGAGGAGGAAATGGGGGAAAAGAGGAGGAAATGGGGGAAAGAGGAGGAAATGGGGGAGAAAGAGGAGGAAATGGGGGGAAAGAGGAGGAAATGGGGGAAAAGAGGAGGAAATGGGGGAAAAGAGGAGGAAATGGGGGGAAGAGGAGGAAATGGGGGGAAAGAGGAGGAAATGGGGGAAAGAGGAGGAAATGGGGGGAAAGAGGAGGAAATGGGGGGAAAGAGGAGGAAATGGGGGAAAGAGGAGGAAATGGGGGGGAAGAGGAGGAATGGGGGAAGAGGAGGAATGGGGGAAAGAGGAGGAAATGGGGGGAAGAGGAGGAAATGGGGGGAAGAGGAGGAAATGGGGGGAAAGAGGAGGAAATGGGGGAAAAGAGGAGGAAATGGGGGAAAAGAGGAGGAAATGGGGGGAAAAGAGGAGGAAATGGGGGGGAAGAGGAGGAAATGGGGGGGAAGAGGAGGAAATGGGGGGGAAGAGGAGGAAATGGGGGGAAAGAGGAGGAAATGGGGGGAAAGAGGAGGAAATGGGGGGAAAGAGGAGGAAATGGGGGGGAAAGGGGGCAGCAGCTGGATTGGGGGAACCGGGGGTTTTTAGGGGAGGGTTGGGGGGTTCTCACCCTCCCCCTGCACCCCGCTGTGCCCTCCCCGCAGGTGCAGTGGCTGCTGGAGAACTACGAGAGCGGGGAGGGGGTGAGCCTGCCCCGCAGCGCCCTGTACTGCCACTACCTGCTGCACTGCCAGCATCGCCGCCTCGAGCCCGTCAACGCCGCCTCCTTCGGAAAACTCATCCGATCCGTCTTCACCGGGCTGCGCACACGCCGCCTCGGCACGCGGTGGGACCCCCGGACCCCCCAGAGAAACCCCTGAGACCCTCCAGACCCTCAGAGATGCCCTTATACCCAGAGTCCTACCCAAGAGACCCAGGAGAAACCCCAAGACCCCTAGAGCCCTCCCGAGACCATCAGAGATACACCCGAGACCATCAGAGACTCTCCAGACCCCCAGAAAAATCTCTCAGATCCTCAGAGACCCTCAGAGATGCCCTTATACCCCCAGAACCCTGCCCCAAAAGACCCTCCAGAGAAACCCCAAGACCCCTAGAGCCCTCCCGAGACCTTCAGAGAAACATCAGAGACCCTCCAGACCCTCAGAGATGCTCCTATAC
Organism: Clamator glandarius; assembly: GCA_033459285.1. NCBI lineage: Eukaryota > Metazoa > Chordata > Aves > Cuculiformes > Cuculidae > Clamator > Clamator glandarius. Next base: position 1,647 of record JAUNZM010003367.1, read on the forward strand.
CCCCAGAACCCTGCCCCAAGAGACCCCCAGGAGAAACCCCAAGACCCCTAGAGGCCCTCCGAGACCATCAGAGAAACATCAGGGACCCTCTGGACCCCCAGAGAAACCCCTGAGACCCTCCAGACCTTCAGAGATGCCCTTATACCCCCAGAGCCCTGCCCCAAGAGACCCCCTGGAGAAACCCCAAGACCCCTAGAGCCCTCCCGAGACCTTCAGAGAAACACCCGAGACCATCAGAGACCCTCCAGTCCCGTAGAGAAACCCCCAAGACCCTCCAGACCCTCAGAGATGCTTTTATACCCCCAGAACCCTGGCCCAAGAGACCCCCCGGAGAAACCCCAAGACCCCTAGAGCCCTCCCGAGACCTTCAGAGAAACACCCGAGGCCATCAGAGACCCTCCAGACCCCCAGAGATGCCCCTGAGACCCTCCAGACCCCCAGGGAAATCCCCAAGACCCTCCAGACCCTCAGAGATGCCCTTATACCCCCAGAGCCCTGGCCCAAGAGACCCCCTGGAGAAACCCCAAGACCCCTAGAGCCCTCCCAAGACCTTCAGAGAAACATCAGAGACCATCAGAGACCCTCCAGACCCCTAGAAAAATCCCTCAGGCCCTCAGAGACCCTCAGAGATGCCCTTATACCCCCAGAGCCCTGGCCCAAGAGACCCCCAGGAGAAACCCCAAGACCCCTAGAGCCCTCCCGAGACCTTCAGAGAAACACCCGAGACCATCAGAGACCCTCCAGACCCCCAGAGATGCCCCTGAGACCCCACAGAGAACCCCCCCAAGACTCCCAGACCCCCAGAGAAGCCCCCAGACCCCTACAGACACCCCCAGACCCCCAGAGACAACCCCCAGACCCCCAGAGAAACCTCCAACGCCCCCAGAGTCACCCCTGAGACCCTCAGAGGCCGTCTGGACCCCCAGAGAAACCCCCGAGACCCTCCAGACCCTCAGAGATGCCCTTATACCCCCAGAGCCCTGGCCCAAGAGACCCCCCGGAGAAACCCCAAGACCCCTAGAGCCCTCCCGAGACCTTCAGAGAAACACCCGAGACCATCAGAGACCCTCCAGACCCCCAGAGGTGCCCCTGAGACCCCACAGAGAACCCCCCCAAGACTCCCAGACCCCCAGAGAAGCCCCCAGACCCCTACAGACACCCCGAGACCCCCAGAGACAACCCCCAGACCCCCAGAGAAACCTCCAACGCCCCCAGAGTCACCCCCGAGACCCTCAGAGGCCGTCCGGACCCCTAGAGAAACCTCAGAGCCCCCGAGATGCCCCTGGCCCCCCCCAGAGACACCCCCAGACCCTCAGAGACACCTCTGACACCCTCAGAGAACCCCTAGAGAAACCCCCAGACCCCCAGAGATGCTCTCAGACCTCTAGAGACACCCCCAGAGATACTCCAAGACCGCCACACATCCCCTGAGGCCCCCAGAGATGCCCCTGGGATCCCCAGAGCCCCCCCCCCCCCAAACCTCCAACCACCCCCAGACTCCCCCTGGGAGCCCCTAGACGTCCCTAGATGCTCCCCAATATCCCTTAGACCTTCCCAGGAGCGCCCTGTGCCCCCCAGGATGCCTCAATATCCCCCCCAGTGCCCTCCCAAGAGCCCCCCCCATCTCCAAACCCCCCCAGACTACCCTTGGCAGCCCCCAGACCCCCCCAAACCCCCCTCAACATCCCTCAGACCTTCTCGGGATGCCCTAATCCCCCCCCCAATACCCTGTAACCCCCCCCAACCTCTAACTCCCCCCCAGACTACCCCTGGGAGCCTCCCGACCCCCCGAAACCCCCCTCAATATCTCTCAGACCTTCTCATGATGCCCTAACCGCCCCCCCAATACCCTGTAACCCCCCCCTCCAACCTCCAAACCCCCCCCAGACTACCCCTGGCAGCCCCCAGACCCCCCCAAACCCCCCTCAATATCCCTCAGACCTTCCCAGGATGCCCTAATCCCCCCGCAATACCCCCTAACCCCCGCCTCCAACCTCCAAACCCCCCCAGACTACCCCTGGGAACCCCCAGACCCCCCCAAACCCCCCTCAATATCCCTCAGACCTTCTCGGGATGCCCTAACCCCCCCCCCAATACCCTGTAACCCCCCCCCAACCTCTAACTCCCCCCCAGACTACCCCTGGGAGCCCCCCGACCCCCCCGAAACCCCCCTCAATGTCCCTCAGATCTTCTCGTGATGCCCTAACCGCCCCCCCAATACCCTGTAACCCCCCCCAACCTCTAACCCACCCCCCTCGACTACCCCTGGGAGCCCCCAGACCCCCCCAAACCCCCCCTTCAATATCTCTCAGACCTTCCCAGGGTGCCCTAATCACCCCCCCAATACCCTGTAATCCCCCCCCAACCTCCAAACCCCCCCCAGACTACCCTTGGGAGCACCCAGACCCCCCCAAACCCCCCTCAACATCCCTCAGACCTTCTCGGGATGCCCTAATCCCCCCCCCCAATACCCCCTAAACCCCCCTCCAACCTCCAAACCCCCCCCAGACTACCCCTGGGAACCCCCAGACCCCCCCAAACTCCCCTCAACATCCCTCAGACCTTCTCGGGATGCCCTAATCCCCCCCCCCCCCCAATACCCTCTAACCCCCCCTCCAACCTCCAAACCCCCCCCAGACTACCCCTGGGAGCGCCCAGACCCCCCCAAACCCCCCTCAATATCCCTCAGACCTTCTCGTGATGCCCTAATCCCCCCCCCAACCTCTACCCCCCCCCCCAGACTACCCCTGGGAGCCCCCAGACCCCCCCAAACCCCCCTCAATATCCCTCAGACCTTCTCGTGATGCCCTAATCCCCCCCCAACCTCTAACCCCCCCCCCCTAGACTACCCCTGGGAACCCCCAGACCCCCCCAAACCCCCCTCAATATCCCTCAGACCTTCCCAGGATGCCCTAATCCCCCCCCCAACCTCTAACACCCCCCACAGACTACCCCTGGGAACCCCCAGACCCCCCCAAACCCCCCTCAATATCCCTCAGACCTTCTCGTGATGCCCTAATCCCCCCCCAACCTCTAAACCCCCCCCCCTAGACTACCCCTGGGAGCCCCCAGACCCCCCCCCCCCCCCCCCCCCCGAAACCCTCTTCAATATCTCTCAGACCTTTCCAGGAGCCCCCAATCCCCGTCCCAGTGCCCCGTACCCCCCTCCCCAGCCCCCCCGTCGCCCCCCACGACCCCCCCCTGACGCTGTTGCCCCCCCCCAGGGGTAACTCCAAGTACCATTACTACGGGCTGCGGATCAAGGCCGGGTCCCCGCTGCTGCGGCTCATGGAGGATCAGCAGCCGCTCGCCATGCGCCAACAGCCCTTCGCCCAGAAACAGCGGTAAAACAGACCCCCCCCCCCCAAAAAAGGGACCCCCCAAAACCTCTCCTGTGCCACAGGGACACCCCCTACCCCCGCCCTGTGCATCGGGGAACCCCCAAACCTCTCCTTGCACTCTGGGGACCCCCTCTTCTCCACGCTATGGGGGAACCCCTGACCCACCCCCATAAGAACGGGGACCCCCCCCCCCCCCACACTACCCCGCCTCCCCGAATTCCCCCACCTTGGGGTCCATGGGACCCCCTTGAACCCCCCCCCCCTGAACCACGGGGAACCCCCAAACCTCACCCTGTGCCACGGGGACCTCCCCCCCTGAACCACGGGGAACCCCCAAATCCCCCCTGTGCTATGGGGATCCCCCCCCCCTGCACCACGGGGAACCCCCAAATCCCCCCTGTGCTATGGGGACCCCCCCCTGCACCACAGGGAACCCCCAAATCCCCCCCTGTGCTATGGGGGACCCCCCCCCCTGCACCATGGGGGTCCCACAAACGCCCCCTGCACCATGAGGACCCCACCCCTGCACCATAGGGAACCCCCAAACCTCCCCTTGCACTCTGGGGACCCACTCTTCTCCACGCTATGGGGGAACCCCTGACCCACCCCCATAAGAACGGGGACCCCCCCCCCGACCCGCTGCCCTGAATTCCCCCACCTTGGGGTCCATGGGACCCCCTTGAACCCCCCACCCTGCACCACGGGGAACCCCCAAACCTCACCCTGTGCCACGGGGGACCTCCCCCCCTGAACCACGGGGAACCCCCAAACCTCACCCTGTGCCACGGGGACCTCCCCCCCCCGAACCACGAGGAACCCCCAAACCTCACCCTGCGCCACAGGGAACCCCCAAATCCCCCCTGTGCCATGGGGACCCTCCCCTGCACCACGGGGAACCCCCAAACCCCACCCTGTGCCAGGGGGATCCCCCCCTGCACCATGGGGAACCCCCAGATCCCCCCTGTGCTATGGGAACCCACACTATGTGGAACCCCTGACCCCCCCCCCCATACTAATAGGACCCCCCAAACCCTCCCCCGCCCTCGCGCTGTGGGGAACCCCTAAACCTCCCCTTGGACTCTGGGGACCCCCTCTTCTCCACGCTATGGGGAACCCCTAACCCACCCCCATAAGAACGGGACCCCCCCTCGCCGCCCCGAATTCCCCCACCTTGGGGTCCATGGGACCCCCTTGAATCCCCCACCCTGCGCCACGGGGACCACCCCCCTGCACCACAGGGAACCCCCAAATCCCCCCCCTGTGCTATGGGGACCCCCTTCCCGCACCATGGGGAACCCCCAAATCCCCCCCCTGTGCCACGGGGATCCCCCCCTGCACCACAAGGAACCCCCAAATCCCCCCTGTGCTACGGGGATCCCCCCCCTGCACCACGGGGAACCCCCAAACCCCAACCCTGCACCACGGGGACCCCACCCCTGCACCACGGGGAACCCCCAAACCCCAACCCTGCACCACGGGGACCCCACCCCTGCACCACGGGGAACCCCCAAATCCCCCCCTGTGCTATGGGGACCCCTCCCTGCACCATGGGGAACCCCCAAATCCCCCTTGTGCTATGGGGACCCCCCCTGCAGCACGGGGAACCCCCAAATCCCCCCCCTGTGCTATGGGGACCCCCCCCATGAACCACAATGAACCCCCAAATCCCCCCCTGTGCTATGGGGACCCCCCCCGCACCACGGGGAACCCCCAAATCCCCCCCTGTGCTATGGGGACCCCCCCTGCACCACGGGGAACCCCCAAACCCCACCCTGCACCACGGGGACCCCCCTCCCTGCACCATGGGGAACCCCCAAACCCCACCCCTGCACCACGGGGACCCCACAAATCCTCCCTATGCTATGGGGACCCCCCTCCTGCACCACGGGGAACCCCCAAACCCCACCCTGTGCCACGGGGACCCCCCCCCCTGCACCACGGGACCCCCCCCCCCGCACCATGGGGGCCCCACAAATCCCCCCTGTGCTACGGGGACCCCCCCCCCTGCACCACGGGGAACCCCCAAATGCCCCCTGCACTATGGGGAACCCCCTCTTTCCCCACACTATGTGGAACCCCTGACACCCCCCCCCCATACTAATGGGGTCCCCCCAAACCCCTCCTGCACTGTGGGAATTCCCCCCCCCACCCTCGCGCCGTGGGGAACCCCCAAACCCCCCCGCATCACGGGAACCCCCCCACGCCGCGGGGAACCCCCAAACGCCCCCTGCACCATGGGGACCCCCCTTCCCCACGCTATGGGGAACCCCTGACCCCCCCCATAATAATGGGACCCCCCTCGACCCCCTCTCTGCCCCTCACCCTCTATTCTGCCCCCCTGACCCCCTCTTTCTGCCCCTCGCCCCCTATTTTGCCCTCTTGGTACCCCCTTTCTGCCCCCTGGCCCCCCTCTCTGCCCCTGCACCCCCTTTCTGCCCCCCCAACACCCTCTTTCTGCCCCTCACCCTCTATTCTACCCCGGCCCCCCCCCTTTCTGCCCCTCTCTCTGCCCCTGCACCCCCTTTCTGCCCCCCCGACCCCTCTTTCTGCCCCTCGCCCCCTATTTTGCCCCCCCCGGCACCCCCTTTCTGCCCCCTGGACCCCCTCTCTGCCCCTCACTCTCTATTCTGCCCCCCCACCCCCTCTTTCTGCCCCTTGCCCCCTATTCTACCCCGGCCCCCCCTTTCTGCCCCTCTCTCTGCCCCTGCCCCCCCTTTTCTGCCCCCCCAACACCCTCTTTCTGCCCCTCACCCTCTATTCTACCCCGGCCCCCCCTTTCTGCCCCTCTCTCTGCCCCTGCACCCCCTTTCTGCCCCCCCAACACCTCTTTCTGCCCCTCACCCTCTATTCTACCCCCGGCCCCCCCCTTTCTGCCCCTCTCTCTGCCCCTGCACCCCCTTTCTGCCCCCCCAACACCCTCTTTCTGCCCCTCGCCCCCTATTTCGCACCCCCGGCCCCCCCCTTTCTGCCCCCCTGGCCCCCCTCTCTGCCTCTGCCCCCCCTTTCTACCCCCCCAACACCCTCTTTCTGCCCCTCACCCTCTATTCTACCCCCGGGCCCCCCCTTTCTGCCCCTCTCTCTGCCCCTGCACCCCCTTTTCTGCCCCCCCAACACCCTCTTTCTGCCCCTCGCCCCCTATTTCGCACCCCCGGCCCCCCCCTTTCTGCCCCCTGGCCCCCCTCTCTGCCTCTGCCCCCCCTTTCTACCCCCCCAACACCCTCTTTCTGCCCCTCACCCTCTATTCTACCCCCGGCCCCCCCTTTCTGCCCCTCTCTCTACCCCTGCACCCCCTTTCTGCCCCTCCAACACCCTCTTTCTGCCCCTCGCCCCCTATTTTGCCCCCCCGGCCCCCCCCTTTCTGCCCCCTCAATCTCTCCTCTCTGCCCCACACCCCCTATTTTGCCCCCCCGGCCCCCCCTTCTCCCCCTGTTGTGCCCCCCCCGCTGCCCCCCAGGCTGAAGCCGATCCAGAAGGTGGAGGGGATGAGCAATGGGGGGGCCGGGGGGGCCCCCGCGGCTCTGACCGACATCAGCGCCCAAGTGCAGCAGTACCAGCAGTTCCTGGGTGAGACCCCCCCACCCCGAGACCCCCCCCCGAACCCCCAGACCCCCCCATGAGCCCCCCCCCCCTCCTCCCAGAGACCTCCCAAACCCCCAGAGATGTCCCTGAGACCCCCAGACCCCCCCAAAAAAAAAAACCCCAAACCCTAAGACACCCCCCCCGAGAACACCCACAGACCCCTAGAGACCCCCCCGAGACTCTCGGAGATACCTAGAAACCCCCCTCACACCCTCCCAAAGACCCCCCAGAGCCCCCCCAAACCGCCCTGACCCCACAAAGACCCCGCCCAGAGAACCCCCCCAGACACCCCAGAGCCCCCCATAGTCTCCCCGTAGCCCCCACTGACCCCTATGGCCCCCCAAGAACCCCCTCTGACCCCCAATATCCCTCCCAGAGCCCCCACTGACCCCCCTAATCCCCACCAGGCCCCCCCATAGACCCCACAAAGACCCTGCCCAGAGAACCCCCCCCCAGACACCCCAGAGCCCCCCATAGTCTCCCCGTAACCCCACTGACCCCTATGGCCCCCCAAGACCCCCCCCGACCCCCAATATCCCTCCCAGAGCCCCCACTGACCCCTATGGCCCCCCAAGAACCCCCCCTGACCCCAATATCGCTCCCAGAGCCCCCCCTGATCCCCCTAATCCCCACCAGGCCCCCCCATAGACCCCACAAAGGCCCCGCCCAGAGAACCCCCCCCAGACACCCCAGAGCCCCCCATAGTCTCCCCGTAGCCCCCACTGACCCCTATGGCCCCCCAAAACCCCCCCCCCGGACCCCCAATATACCTCCCAGAGCACCCCCTGACCCCCCTAATCCCCCCCAGGCCCCCCCATACCCCCCCAGACCTCCCCCTAAGCCCCTCATAGCCCTCACTGACGCCCCCCAGACCCTCCGTAGCCCCCCTAAAGCCCCCCCTGACCCCCCTTAGCCCTCCCATAGCCCCCCCAGACCCCCCCCCCGGATCCCCCTTAGCCCCCCCAAACCCCCCCATAGTCCCCCCCCAAACCTCACCGGCTGCCTCCTACTTGCTGCCCAAATTCCCTATAGTCCCCCTGACACCCCCTCAGCTCCCCCCCCCTTCAACAGCCCCCCTCCTCGACCCCCCTAAACCTCTCCATGGCCCCCTCCTACCCTGATCCCCCCAAAACACCCCCCCCCCCACCCCCAGACGCCTCCCGCTCGCTCCCCGAGTTCCCGGAGCTGGAGCTGCCGGAGCAGCCGCTGCCGGACGGCGTCAGCGTCGAGGACGTTCGAGCCTTCCAGCTACTCTACCGCGAGCATTGCGAGGTGGGGGTGACCCTCCCTGGCACCCCCTCCCCAACCCAGGGTCCCCTCCAATCTTCAGGGGCCCCCCCCGAACCCCTTCTTTTTGTCTGTGACACCCCCAGCCCCCCCCCCCCAATTTCTTTCCAGGCCATCGTAGACGTGATGATTAATCTCCAGTTCACGCTGGTCGAGACGCTCTGGAAAAGCTTCTGGCGCTGCAGCCCCGGCGAGGGCACCCCGACTGTGTCAGTGGGGCTGGGGGGGGTCTGGGGGGGCTATAGAGAGGTTTGGGGGGGGCCATGGTGGGAGGGATGGGGAGTTTGGGGGGTCTAGGGGGGTTCTGGGGAACTCAGGCAGCGAGCTAGGGGGCATCAGAAGGGTTTGAGGGAGCTTGTGGGGGGCACGAGGGGGGCTGGAGGGGGGGGTTTGGGGGAGCTATGTTGTTGGGGGGGGGGGCCTGGGGAGTTTAGGGGGGGGGGGCGTCTAGGGAAAGGCTGTGTGGGGGATCTGGGGGTGCGGGGTGGGGGGCTGGAGGGTTTGGGGGAACTCGAGAGGCGTTTGGGGGGCATCAGGGGGTGCTCGAGAGGGGTCAAGGGAGTTTGGGGGGCACGAAGGGGCTGGCGGACGACCCTGGGGGGGTTCTGGGGGGGGGCTCGGGGGTGTGGGGAGATGAGGCTGGGGGTTAGGAGGGGTTTGGGGGGGGCTATGGGGGTCGGGGGGGGCCTCTGGGTAATTCAGGCAGCAAGTGGGAGGTCTCGGGGGGGGGTCAGGGGAGTTTGAGGGGGCTCTGGGGGTTCTCTGGGGTTCTCTGAGGATCTTGGGGGAGCTCTCTGGGGTCTCGGGGGGTCTCTAGGGGTTCTTGAGGGGTTTCTGGGGGTCACGGGGGGTCTGTGGGGGCTCTCTGGGGTCTCAGGGGGTCTCTGGGGGTTCTCGAGGGGTTTCTGGGGGTCATGGGGGGTCTGTGGGGGCTCTCTGGGGTCTCAGGGGGTCTCTGGGGTTCTCGAGGGGATTCTGGGGGTCATGGGGGGTCTCTGGAGGGTTCTCTGGGGTCTCGGGGGGTCTCTGGGGGTTTCTCGAGGGGTTTCTGGAGGTCACGGGGGGTCTGTGGGGGCTCTCTGGGGTCTCAGGGGGTCTCTGAGGGTTCTCGAGGGGTTTCTGGGGGTCATGGGGGGTCTCTGGGGGGGTCCTCTGGGGTCTCGGGGGGTCTCGGGGGGTTCTCTAGGGGTTTCTGGGGGTCACGGGGTTTCTGGGGGGCTCTCTGGGGTCTCGGTGGGTCTCTGGGGGTTCTCGAGGGGTTTCTGGGGATCATGGGGGGTCTCTGGGGGGTCCTCTGGGGTCTCGGGGGGTCTCTGGGGGTTCTCGAGGGGTTTCTGGGGATCATGGGTGCCGCGGTGACTTCAGTGCCACGGTGACTTTAGTGCCGCTGTGGCTTCGGTGCCATGGTGGCTTTGATGCCGTGGTGGCTTCGGTGCCGCGGTGGCTTTGATGCTGCGGTGGCTTTAGTGTCGTGGTGGCTTTGATGCTGTGGTGACTTTGGTGCCGCGGTAGCTTCGGTGCCACGGTGGCTTTGATGCCGTGGTGGCTTTAGTGCCGCGGTGGCTTCGGTGCTGCGGTGGCTTTAGTGCCACGGTGGCTTTGATGCCGCGGTGGCTTCGGTGCCGCGGTGACTTTGGTGGTTTCGGTGACTTTGGTGGGTTCGGTGCCGCAGTGACTTTGGTGGGTTCGGTGACTTTGGTGGTTTTGGTGCCGCGATGACTTTGGTGGGTTCGGTGACTTTGGTGGTTTCGGTGCCGCAGTGACTTTGGTGGGTTCGGTGACTTTGGTGGGTTCAGTGACTTTGGTGGGTTTGGTGCCGCGGTGGCTTTGGTGGGTTCGGTGACTTTGGTGGGTTTGGTGCCGCGGTGGCTTTGGTGGGTTCGGTGACTTTGGTGGGTTCAGTGACTTTGGTGGGTTCGGTGCCGCGGTGGCTTTGGTGGGTTCGGTGACTTTGGTGGGTTCGGTGCCGCGGTGGCTTTGGTGGGTTCGGTGACTTTGGTGGGTTCGGTGCCGCGGTGGCTTTGGTGGGTTCGGTGACTTTGGTGGGTTCGGTGCCGCGGTGGCTTTGGTGGGTTCGGTGCCGCGGTTGCTTTGGTGTGTTCGGTGACTTTGGTGGGTTCGGTGACTTTGGTGGGTTTGGTGGGTTCGGTGACTTTGGTGGGTTCGGTGACTTTGGTGGGTTCGGTGCCGTGGTGGGGGTGAGGGCAGCGGTGGGGGGTGACGGCAGCGGTGGGGGTGAGGGCAGCGGTGGGGGTGACGGCAGCGGTGGGGGTGACGGCAGCGGTGGGGGTGAGGGCAGCGGTGGGGGTGACGGCAGCGGTGGGGGTGACGGCAGCGGGTCCCCCGCAGGCTGGAGGAAGCGGAGAAGCGGCTGCCGCGGAGCCGCCTGGTCGCGCTGGCCAAGCTGCAGCCCGTGAGGCGCTGGGCGCGGGACTGTGACCACACGCTCTACCAGGGCCTGGTGGAGATCCTCGTGCCAGACGTGCTGCGGCCCATCCCCAGTGAGACCCCCAGGGACCCCCCAGAGACCCCCCACAGCCCCCCATCCCCAGTGAGACCCCCAGGGACCCCCCACAGCCCCCCAGAGACCCCCCATCCCCAGTGAGACCCCCAGGGACCCCCCAGAGACCCCCCACAGCCCCCCATCCCCAGTGAGACCCCCAGGGACCCCCCAGAGACCCCCATCCCCACTGAGACCCCCAGGGACCCCCCACAGCCCCCCATCCCCAGTGAGACCCCCAGGGACCCCCCAGAGACCCCCCAGAGACCCCCCATCCCCAGTGAGACCCCCCAGGGACCCCCCAGAGCCCCCCATCCCCAGTGAGACCCCCAGGGACCCCCCAGAGACCCCCCAGAGACCCCCCATCCCCAGTGAGACCCCCAGGGACCCCACCACAGCCCCCCATCCCCAGTGAGACCCCCAGGGACCCCTCACAGCCCCCCCAGAGCCCCCCAGAGCCCCCCAGAGACCCCCCATCCCCAGTGAGACCCCCAGGGACCCCCCACAGCCCCCCATCCCCAGTGAGACCCCCAGGGACCCCCCACAGCCCCCCATCCCCAATGAGACCCCCAGGGACCCCCCAGAGACCCCCCACAGCCCCCCATCCCCAGTGAGACCCCCAGGGACCCCCCAGAGACCCCCATCCCCAGTGAGACCCCCAGGGACCCCCCAGAGACCCCCCAGAGACCCCCCATCCCCAGTGAGACCCCCAGAGACCCCCCAGAGACCCCCCATCCCCAGTGAGACAGGCGATCCCTGTGTCCCCCTGTCCCCCCCTGTCCCCCCATGTCCCCCTGTCCCCCCCTAACTGCCCCCCGTGTCCCCCCCAGACACACTGACCCAGGCGATCCCTGTGTCCCCCTGTCCCCCCATGTCCCCCTGTCCCCCCCGTGTCCCCCTGTCCCCCCCTAACTGCCCCCCGTGTCCCCCCGTGTCCCCCTGTCCCCCCTAACTGCCCCCCCGTGTCCCTCCCAGGCGCGCTGACCCAGGCGATCCCTGCGTCCCCCATGCCCCCCATGTCCCCCTGTCCCCCCTGTCCCCCTTGTCCCCCCCTGTCCCCCCCCTAACTGCCCCCCGTGTCCCCCCCAGGCACGCTGACCCAGGCGATCCCTGCATCCCCCTGTCCCCCATGCCCCCCATGTCCCCCCTGTCCCCCCCTAACTGCCCCCCCATGTCCCCCCAGACACACTGACCCAGGCGATCCCTGTGTCCCCCATGCCCCCCGTGTCCCCCATGTCCCCCCTGTCCCCCCCTGTCACCCCCTAACTGCCCCCTGTGTCCCCCCCAGGTGCGCTGACCCAGGCAATCCCTGTGTCCCCTTGTCCCCCCATGTCCCCCTGTCCCCCCTGCCCCCCTGTCCCCCCCTAACTGCCCCCCGTGTCCCCCCATGTCCCCCTTTCCCCCCCTGCCCCCCTGTCCCCCCCAACTGCCCCCCGTGTCCCCCCCAGACACACTGACCCAGGCGATCCCTGTGTCCCTCTGTCCCCCCGTGTCCCCCTGTCCCCCCTGTCCCCCCCTGTCCCCCCCTAACTGCCCCCCGTGTCCCCCCCAGACATACTGACCCAGGCGATCCCTGTGTCCCCCTGTCCCCCCATGTCCCCCTGTCCCCCCTGTCCCCCCCTGTCCCCCTCTAACTGCCCCCCGTGTCCCCCCCAGGCGCGCTGACCCAGGCGATCCCTGTGTCCCCCTGTCCCCCCATGTCCCCCTTTCCCCCCCCCTGCCCCCCCTGTCCCCCCCAACTGCCCCCCGTGTCCCCCCCAGACACAATGACCCAGGCGATCCCTGTGTCCCCCTGTCCCCCCGTGTCCCCCCCTGTCCCCCCTGTCCCCCCCTGTCCCCCCCCTAACTGCCCCCCCGTGTCCCCCCCAGACACACTGACCCAGGCGATCCCTGTGTCCCCCTGTCCCCCCCATGTCCCCCCTGTCCCCCCTGTCCCCCCATGTCCCCCCTGTCCCCCCCCTGTCCCCCTCTAACTGCCCCCCGTGTCCCCCCCAGGCGCGCTGACCCAGGCGATTCCCTGTGTCCCCCTGTCCCCCCCATGTCCCCCCTGTCCCCCCCCTGTCCCCCTCTAACTGCCCCCCGTGTCCCCCCCAGGCGCGCTGACCCAGGCGATCCCTGTGTCCCCTTGTCCCCCCCATGTCCCCCTGTCCCCCCCTGTCCCCCCATGTCCCCCCTGTCCCCCCCCTGTCCCGCCCTAACTGCCCCCCGTGTCCCCCCCAGACATACTGACCCAGGCGATCCCTGTGTCCCCCTGTCCCCCCATGTCCCCCTGTCCCCCCTGTCCCCCCCCTGTCCCCCCCTAACTGCCCCCCCGTGTCCCCCCCAGACATACTGACCCAGGCGATCCCTGTGTCCCCCTGTCCCCCCATGTCCCCCTGTCCCCCCCTGTCCCCCCCCTGTCCCCCCCTAACTGCCCCCCGTGTCCCCCCCAGACACACTGACCCAGGCGATCCCTGTGTCCCCTTGTCCCCCCGTGTCCCCCTGTCCCCCCTGTCCCCCCCCTAACTGCCCCCCGTGTCCCCCCCAGGCGCGCTGACCCCAGGCGATCCCTGTGTCCCCCTGTCCCCCCGTGTCCCCCCTGTCCCCCCTGTCCCCCCCCTAACTGCCCCCCGTGTCCCCCCCCAGGCGCGCTGACCCAGGCGATCCCTGTGTCCCCATGTCCCCCTGTCCACCCCCATGTCCCCCCTTGTCCCCCCCCTGTCCCCCCCTAACTGCCCCCGTGTCCCCCCCAGGCGCGCTGACCCCAGGCGATCCCTGTGTCCCCATGTCCCCCTGTCCCCCCATGTCCCCCCTGCTCCCCCTGTCCCCCCCTAACTGCCCCCGTGTCCCCCCCCAGGCGCGCTGACCCAGGCGATCCCTGTGTCCCCCTGTCCCCCCATGTCCCCCTGTCCCCCCTGTCCCCCCCATGTCCCCCCTGCCCCCCCTGTCCCCCCCCTAACTGCCCCCATGTCCCCCCCCAGGCGCGCTGACCCAGGCGATCCCTGTGTCCCCCCTGTCCCCCCCTAACTGCCCCCGTGTCCCCCCCAGACACACTGACCCAGGCGATCCCTGTGTCCCCCTGTCCCCCCATGTCCCCCTGTCCCCCCCTGTCCCCCCCCTAACTGCCCCCCGTGTCCCCCCCAGGCGCGCTGACCCAGGTGATCCCTGTGTCCCCCCCTGTCCCCCCCTAACTGCCCCCGTGTCCCCCCCAGACACACTGACCCAGGCGATCCCTGTGTCCCCCCTGTCCCCTCCCCCTGTCCCCCCTGTCCCCCCTGTCCCCCCCTAACTGCCCCCCGTGTCCCCCCCAGACACACTGACCCAGGCGATCCCTGTGTCCCCCCTGTCCCCCCCATGTCCCCCTGTCCCCCCCTGTCCCCCCCCTAACTGCCCCCCGTGTCCCCCCCAGACACACTGACCCAGGCGATCCCTG
>JAUNZM010003369.1:0-19484 GCA_033459285.1 Clamator glandarius
AATTTTTTAAATATAATTTTTCTAAAATTTTATAAATTCTCTTAAAATTTTAAACTTTTATCTAAAATTTATAAATTCTCTTTACAACAAAACACACAACTAATAATAATAATCTCTCTCACCTCACCCCCCCCCCCCCCCCCACCCCCCCCCCCCCATCACCCCCCCCCCCCACCCTCCCCCCCCCCCCACCCCCCCCCCCCCACACCCTCCCCCCCCCCCACCCCCCCCCCCAACCCCCCCCCCCCCCCCACCACCCCCCCCACCCCCCCCCCACCCCCCCCCCACCCCCCCCCCCCCACCCCCCCCCCCACCCCCCCCCCCCCCCCCCCCCCCACCCCCCCCCCCCCCCACCCCCCCCCCCCCCCCCCAACACCCCCACCCCCCCACCCCCCCACCCCCCCCCACACCCCCCCCCACCCCCCCCCCCCCAACCCACCCCCCCCCCCCAACCCCCCCCCCCCAACCCCCCCCCCCACTCACCCCCCACCCCCCCCCCCCCCAACCCCCCCCCCCCCCACCCCCCCACCCACCCAACCCCCCCCCCCACCACCCCCCCCCCCCAACCCCCCCCCACCCCCCACACCCCCCCCCCCCCCAACCCCCCACCCCACCCCCAACCCCCCCCCACCCCCAAACCCCCCCCCCAACCCCCACAACCCCCCCCAACCCCAACCCCCAACCCCCCCAAACCCCCCCCCACCACCCCCAACCCCCCAACCACCCCCCCACCCCACCCCACACCCACCCCCCCCACCCCCCCACCCCCCCAAACCCCCCCCCACACCCCCCCAACCACCCCACCCCCCCCCCCCAACCCCCCCCACCCCCCCAAACACCCCCCCACCCCCCCAACCCCACCACAACCCCCCCCAAACCCCCCACCAACCCCCCCCAACACCCCCAAACCCTGCAACTGACCTTCTCGCCCCCCCACCCTACTCCCCCTCACCCCCTTTTTCCCCCCCCCCTTTTTTACCCCCCCCCCCTCACCTCCAGTCCTCCTTGACCTGCTCCTGTTGGTCCCTCAGCTCCCGAAGGCGTCGATGATGAGACCTAAAATCGGGGGTTCGGAATCAAATAAAGACTTTGGGGGGGGGGGGGGGGAACGGGACACACCCCCCCAAAAAAATTAACCCCCCCAAAAAAACCTTGTATGATGGCGAGGAGGATGACGATGACGAAGAAGAAGAAGGTGATGTCGAAGACGACGCGATAGAGCTCGTAGTCGTCCCCCGCCGGGTCCTCGATCTCGTCCCCGATGCCCCCCCCGGCCCGGACCCCCACGTACATGTGGAACAGGTAGCACTGAGGGAGGGGGGAACCCACAAAATCAAGGGGGTCTGCGGTCAGGGGACCCCAAAAAAACGCGATCGGGGAGCTCGAAAACCCCCATAAAGACCTTCGGGAACCTCCGAAACTCAACAGGGACCTCCAGGAACCTCGAGGAACGTGAGAAGCTCTATGGGGACCCACCAAGATCTTCTCACCTCGGGACCTCCTGGACCCCCCCCAAACTGCTCAGATGACCCCAAATCCCACCCCCCAGCACCCCAAAAGCTCCATAAGGACCTCCAGGAACCTCCAAACCCCAACAGGGACCTCCAGGAACCTCGAGGAACGTAAGAAGCTCTATGGGGACCCACCAAGATCTTCCAGCTTTGGGACCTTCTGGACCCTCCCAAACCAGTCAAAGCCCCCCGAGATGCCTCCAGGACCTCTAGAGCCCCCCCAAAGCCCCCCGAGATGCCTCCAGGACCTCTAGAGCCCCCCCAAAGCCCCCCGAGATGCCTCCAGGACCTCTAGGGCCCCCCCAAAGCCTCCGGAGATGCCTCCAGGACCTCTAGAGCCCCCCCAAAGCCCCCCGAGATGCCTCCAGGACCTCTAGAGCCCCCCCAAAACCCCCGAGATGCCTCCAGGACCTCTAGAGCCCCCCCAAAGCCCCCCGAGATGCCTCCAGGACCTCTAGGGCCCCCCCAAAGCCTCCGGAGATGCCTCCAGGACCTCTAGGGCCCCCCAAAGCCCCCCGAGATGCCTCCAGGACCTCTAGAGCCCCCCCAAAGCCCCCCGAGATGCCTCCAGGACCTCTAGAGCCCCCCCAAAGCCCCCCGAGATGCCTCCAGGACCTCTAGAGCCCCCCCAAGCCCCCCGAGATGCCTCCAGGACCTCTAGAGCCCCCCCAAAACCCCCCGAGATGCCTCCAGGACCTCTAGAGCCCCCCCAAAGCCCCCCGAGATGCCTCCAGGACCTCTAGAGCCCCCCCAAAGCCCCCCGAGATGCCTCCAGGACCTCTAGAGCCCCCCCAAAGCCCCCCGAGATGCCTCCAGGACCTCTAGAGCCCCCCCAAAGCCCCCCGAGATGCCTCCAGGACCTCTAGAGCTCCCCCAAAGCCCCCCGAGATGCCTCCAGGACCTCTAGAGCCCCCCCAAAGCCCCCCGAGATGCCTCCAGGACCTCTAGAGCCCCCCCAAAGCCCCCCGAGATGCCTCCAGGACCTCTAGGGCCCCCCCAAGCCCCCCGAGATGCCTCCAGGACCTCTAGAGCCCCCACCAAAGCCCCCCGAGATGCCTCCAGGACCTCTAGAGCCCCCCCAAAGCCCCCCGAGATGCCTCCAGGACCTCTAGGGCCCCCCCAAAGCCCCCCGAGATGCCTCCAGGACCTCTAGAGCCCCCCCAAAGCCCCCCAAGATGCCTCCAGGACATCTAGAGCCCCCCCAAAGCCCCCCGAGATGCCTCCAGGACCTCTAGAGCCCCCCCAAAGCCCCCCGAGATGCCTCCAGGACCTCTAGAGCCCCCCCAAAGCCCCCCGAGATGCCTCCAGGACCTCTAGAGCCCCCCCAAAGCCCCCCGAGATGCCTCCAGGACCTCTAGAGCCCCCCCAAAGCCCCCCGAGATGCCTCCAGGACCTCTAGGCCCCCCCCAAAGCCCCCCGAGATGCCTCCAGGACCTCTAGAGCCCCCCCAAAGCCCCCCGAGATGCCTCCAGGACCTCTAGAGCCCCCACCAAAGCCCCCCGAGATGCCTCCAGGACATCTAGAGCCCCCCCAAAGCCCCCCGAGATGCCTCCAGGACCTCTAGAGCCCCCACCAAAGCCCCCCGAGATGCCTCCAGGACCTCTAGAGCCCCCCCAAAGCCCCCCGAGATGCCTCCAGGACCTCTAGAGCTCCCCCAAAGCCCCCCGAGATGCCTCCAGGACCTCTAGAGCCCCCACCAAAGCCCCCCGAGATGCCTCCAGGACCTCTAGAGCCCCCCCAAAGCCCCCCGAGATGCCTCCAGGACCTCTAGGGCCCCCCCAAAGCCCCCCGAGATGCCTCCAGGACCTCTAGAGCCCCCACCAAAGCCCCCCGAGATGCCTCCAGGACCTCTAGAGCCCCCCCAAAGCCCCCCGAGATGCCTCCAGGACCTCTAGGGCCCCCCCAAAGCCCCCCGAGATGCCTCCAGGACCTCTAGAGCCCCCCCAAAGCCCCCCGAGATGCCTCCAGGACCTCTAGAGCCCCCCCAAAGCCCCCCGAGATGCCTCCAGGACCTCTAGAGCCCCCCCAAAGCCCCCCGAGATGCCTCCAGGACCTCTAGGGCCCCCCCAAAGCCCCCCGAGATGCCTCCAGGACCTCTAGAGCCCCCCCAAAGCCCCCCGAGATGCCTCCAGGACCTCTAGGGCCCCCCCAAAGCCCCCCGAGATGCCTCCAGGACCACTCACGGTCATCATGTCGTCACACTTCATGTCGGGCTCGTCCTCGTCCTCGCTCTTGTTGTAGAACTTGCGGAAGAAGTTGAAGGCCACCACGGTGTAGAGGTAGACGACCACGGCCAGGAGCCCCACGGTCATGGCCAGCTGCCGGGGACACCCCGGGGACCTCGGTCACGGCGGGTCCCACCGCCTCCAGGGGACCCCAGGAACCTTGAAGATGCCTCCAAGTCCAACCCAGGGACCCCGGGACCCCCAGGACCATCTCAAAGCCCCTGAGGTGCCTCCAGGACCAGCTCAAAGACTCCAAGATCATCTCAAAGCCCCTGAGATGCCTCCAGGACCATCCCAAAGCCCCCAGAGGTGCCTCCAGGACCATCTCAAAGACCCCAGGACCATCTCAAAGCCCCTGAGATGCCTCCAGGACCATCTCAAAGACTCCAAGATCATCTCAAAGCCCCTGAGATACCTCCAGGACCATCTCAAAGCCCCCAGAGGTGCCTCCAGGACCAGCTCAAGGACCCCAGGACCATCTCAAAGCCCCTGAGATGCCTCCAGAACCAGTTCGAAGACTCCAAGATCATCTCAAAGCCCCTGAGATGCCTCCAGGACCAGCTCAAGGACCCCAGGACCATCTCAAAGCCCCTGAGATGCCTCCAGGAACAGCTCAAGGACCCCAGGACCATCTCAAAGCCCCTGAGATGCCTCCAGGAACAGCTCAAGGACCCCAAGACCATCTCAAAGCCCCCAGAGGTGCCCCCAGGACCATCTCAAAGCCCCTGAGATGCCTCCAGGACCATCTCAAAGACCCCAAGACCATCTCAAAGCCCCCAGAGGTGCCTCCAGGACCAGCTCAAGGACCCCAGGACCATCTCAAAGCCCCTGAGGTGCCTCCAGGACCAGCTCAAGGACCCCAAGACCATCTCAAAGCCCCCGAGATGCCTCCAGGACCATCTCAAAGGCCCTGAGATGCCTCCAGGACCAGCTCGAGGACCCCAGGACCAGCTCAAAGCCCCTGAGATGCCTCCAGGACCATCTCAAAGCCCCCAGAGGTGCCTCCAGGATCAGCTCAAGGACCCCAAGACCATCTCAAAGCCCCCAGAGGTGCCTCCAGGATCAGCTCAAGGACCCCAGGACCATCTCAAAGCCCCCAGAGGTGCCTCCAGGATCAGCTCAAGGACCCCAAGACCATCTCAAAGCCCCCAGAGGTGCCTCCAGGACCATCTCAAAGACTCCAGGACCATCTCAAAGCCCCCAGAGGTGCCTCCAGGACCATCTCAAAGCCCCCAAGATGCATCCAGAACCATCTCAAGGACCCCAGGACCATCTCAAAGCCCCCGAGATGCCTCTAGGACCAGCTCGAGGACCCCAGGACCATCTCAAAGCCTCTGAGATGCCTCCAGGACCAGTTCGAAGACTCCAAGACCATCTCAAAGCCCCCAGAGGTGCATCCAGGACCAGCTCAAGGATCCCAGGACAATCTCAAAGCCCCTGAGATGCCTCCAGGACCATCTCAAAGCCCCCGAGATGCCTCCAGGACCATCTCAAAGAATCCAGGACCATCTCAAAGCCCCCAGAGATGCCTCCAAGACCACCTCAAAGCCCCCAGGACCATCTCAAAGCCCCCAGAGATGCCTCCAGGACCACCTCAAAGCCCCCAGGACCATCTCAAAGCCCCCGAGATGCCTCCAGGACCATCTCAAAGACTCCAGGACCATCTCAAAGCCACCAGAGATGCCTCCAGGACCACCTCAAAGCCCCCAGGACCATCTCAAAGCCCCCAGAGATGCCTCCAGGACCACCTCAAAGCCCCCAGGACCATCTCAAAGCCCCCAGAGATGCCTCCAGGACCATCTCAAATCCCCCAGGACCATCTCAAAGCCCCCAGAGGTGCCTCCAGAACCATCTCAAATCCCCCAGGACCATCTCAAAGCCCCCAGAGGTGCCTCCAGGACCATCTCAAAGCCCCCAGAGGTGCCTCCAGGACCACCTCAAAGCCCCCAGGACCATCTCAAAGCCCCCAGAGATGCCTCCAGGACCATCTCAAAGCCCCCAGGACCATCTCAAAGCCCCCAGAGGTGCCTCCAGAACCATCTCAAAGACTCCAGGACCATCTCAAAGCCCTCAGAGGTGCCTCCAGGACCATCTCAAAGCCCCCAGGACCATCTCAAAGCCCCCAGAGGTGCCTCCAGGACCATCTCAAAGCCCCCAGGACCATCTCAAAGCCCCCAGAGGTGCCTCCAGGACCATCTCAAAGCCCCCAGAGGTGCCCCCAGGACCATCTCAAAGCCTCTGAGATGCCTCCAGGAGCTCCGTCTGGACCTCCGGGAGCTGCCACCCACCTGCTTCCCGTTGTGGGTGACGGAGGAGAGGATGGTTCGCAGGGTCTTGACGCCCATCGCGATGTCCAGGAGGTGGGAGGCGAAGAAGAAGTTGTTGTAGTGGCCCAGGAGGGACATGGCCATGTACCACGTCAGGTAGAGGAAGGACTGGGGGGACACGGGGGTCACCGTGGGACCGAGACCCCAGAACCTCCTCCTGGTGGGACCGAGACCCCCAGAACCTCCTCCTGGTGGGACCGAGACCCCAGAACCTCCTCCTGGTGGGACCGAAACCCCCAGAACCTCCTCCTGGTGGGACCGAGACCCCCAGAACCTCCTCCTGGTGGGACTGAGACCCCCAGAACCTCCTCCTGGTGGGACCGAGACCCCCAGAACCTCCTCCTGGTGGGACTGAGACCCCCAGAACCTCCTCCTGGTGGGACCGAAACCCCCAGAACCTCCTCCTGGTGGGACCGAGACCCCAGAACCTCTTCCTGGTGGGACCGAAACCCCCAGAACCTCCTCCTGGTGGGACCGAGACCCCCAGAACCTCCTCCTGGTGGGACCGAAACCCCCAGAACCTCCTCCTGGTGGGACCGAGACCCCCAGAACCTCCTCCTGGTGGGACCGAGACCCCCAGAACCTCCTCCTGGTGGGACCGAAACCCCCAGAACCTCCTCCTGGTGGGACCGAGACCCCAGAACCTCCTCCTGGTGGGACCGAAACCCCCAGAACCTCCTCCTGGTGGGACCGAAACCCCCAGAACCTCCTCCTGGTGGGACCGAGACCCCCAGAACCTCCTCCTGGTGGGACCGAGACCCCAGAACCTCCTCCTGGTGGGACCGAAACCCCCAGAACCTCCTCCTGGTGGGACCGAGACCCCCAGAACCTCCTCCTGGTGGGACCGAAACCCCCAGAACCTCCTCCGGGTGGGACTGAGACCCCAGAACCTCCTCCTGGTGGGACCGAGACCCCCAGAACCTCCTCCTGGTGGGACCGAAAACCCCAGAACCTCCCCCTGGTGGGACCGAGACCCCAGAACCTCCTCCTGGTGGGACCCCAAGTCCCCCCCAAACTCACGTTATCCGTGAAGATGACCCCAAACTTCCAGATCTGGTACCGGATGTCGATGGACGTGATCCTGGGTGGAGAAACAAGGGTCCTGATGGGACGAAGACCCCAAACCACCCCCCAAAGCCCCCCGAGATGCCTCCAGGAACCCCAAAGACCCCTCCAAGACCACCCTGAAGCCCCCCAAGATGCCCTCAGGTCCTCTAGGAACCCCAGGGACCCCTCCAAGACCACCCCAAAGCCCCCGAGATGCCCTCAGGTCCTGTAGGAACCCCAGAGATGCCTCCAAGACCACCCTGAAGCCCCCAAGATGCCTCTAATAACCCCAGAGACCCTTCCAAGACCACCCCAAAGCCCCCGAAGATGCCCTCAGGTCCTCCAGGAACCCCAGAGACCCCTCCAAGACCACCCCAAAGCCCATGAAGATGCCCTCAGGTTCTCTAGGAACCCCAGAGACCCCTCCAAGACCACCCTGAAGCCCCCCAAGATGCCTCCAGGAACCCCAGAGACCCCTCCAAGACCACTCCGAAGCCCCCAAGATGCCCTCAGGTTCTCTAGGAACCCCAGAGACCCCTCCAAGACCACCCCAAAGCCCTCCAAGATGCCTCCAGGAACCCCAGAGACCCCTCCAAGACCACCCCAAAGCCCCCAAGATGCCCTCAGGTTCTCTAGGAAGCCCAGAGACCCCTCCAAGACCACCCTGAAGCCCCCCAAGATGCCCTCAGGTCCTCCAGGAACCCCAGAGACCCCTCCAAGATCACCCCAAAGCCCCCCGAGATGCATCCAGGAACCCCAGAGACCCCTCCAAGACCACCCCAAAGCCCCCCGAGATGCCCACAGGTCCTGTAGGAACCCCAGAGATGCCTCCAAGACCACCCTGAAGCCCCCAAGATGCCTCTAGGAACCCCAGAGACCCCTCCAAGACCACTCCGAAGCCCCCCGAGATGCCCTCAGGTCCTCTAGGAACCCCAGAGACACCTCCAAGACCACCCCAAAGCCCCCCGAGATGCCCTCAGGTTCTCTAGGAACCCCAGAGACCCCTCCAAGACCACCCCGAAGCCCCCGAGATGCCTCCAGGAACCCCAGAGATCCCTCCAAGACCACCCCGAAGCCCCTGAAGATGCCCTCAGGTTCTCTAGGAACCCCAGAGACCCCTCCAAGACCACCCTGAAGCCCCCGAGATGCCTCCAGGAACCCCAGAGATCCCTCCAAGACCACCCCGAAGCCCCTGAAGATGCCCTCAGGTTCTCTAGGAACCCCAGAGACCCCTCCAAGACCACCCTGAAGCCCCCCGAGATGCCCTCAGGTCCTCTAGGAACCCTAGAGACCCCTCCAAGACCACCCTGAAGCCCCCCAAGATGCCCTCAGGTCCTTTAGGAACCCCAGAGACCCCTCCAAGACCACCCCAAAGCCCCCCAAGATGCCCTCAGGTCCTCTAGGAACCCCAGAGACCCCTCCAAGACCACCCCAAAGCCCCCCAAGATGCCCTCAGGTCCTCTAGGAACCCTAGAGACCCCTCCAAGACCACCCTGAAGCCCCCCAAGATGCCTCCAGGAACCCCAGAGACCCCTCCAAGACCACCCCAAAGCCCCTGAAGATGCCCTCAGGTTCTCTAGGAACCCCAGAGACCCCTCCAAGACCACCCCAAAGCCCCCTGAGATGCCCTCAGGTCCTCCAGGAACCCCAGAGACCCCTCCAAGACCACCCTGAAGCCCCCCAAGATGCCCTCAGGTCCTCTAGGAACCCCAGAGACCCCTCCAAGACCACCCTGAAGCCCCCCAAGATGCCTCCAGGAACCCCAGAGACCCCTCCAAGACCACCCCGAAGCCCCTGAAGATGCCCTCAGGTTCTCTAGGAACCCCAGAGACCCCTCCAAGACCACCCCGAAGCCCCCCGAGATGCCCTCAGGCACCACCCCGAGGCTCGGGGACCCCCGAGCGCCACCGACCAGGAGAGGATGGAGGTGTCGGGGGGTCCCTTCTTCTCGCCGTGCGCCCCGATCTCCAGGCTGGCCAAGTCCATCCCCAGCAGCTCCGCGATTCGCTCCCGCCCGTAGATGTCCCCATATTTCTCCAGCACCTTGGGGGGGCGGGGGGGGACACGGGGACGCGAGGGGGTCACGGGGACCCCCCCAGATTCACCGAAACCCCCCCAAAACGAACCCCCAAAGCCCCTGAACTCACCTTCCTCTTGACGAACTTGTCCCAGTAATTGCTGGGGAACGACCTGGGGGGGGGGGGGACGGGACAGGGGGAGCTTTAAGTGCGTGACCCCCCCTCCCAGTGCCCCCCAGTGCCCCCCAGTGCCCCCCAGTGCCCCCCAGTGCCCCCCAGTGCCTCCCAGTGCCCCCCAGTGCCCCCCAGTGCCTCCCAGTTCCTCCCAGTGCCTCCCAGTTCCCCCAGTGCCTCCCAGTCCCTCCCAGTGCCTCCCAGTGCCCCCCAGTGCCCCCCAGTGCCTCCCAGTGCCCCCCAGTGCCCCCCAGTGCCCCCCAGTGCCTCCCAGTGCCTCCCAGTCCCTCCCAGTGCCCCCCAGTGCCTCCAGTGCCCCCCAGTGCCCCCCATTTCCCCAGTTCCCCCAGTGCCCCCAGCGCCCCCAGCTCCCCCAGCGCCCCCAGCGCCCCCAGTTCCCCCAGTCCCTCCCAGTTCCCCCAGTTCCCCCCAGTTCCCCCAGTGCCCCCAGTCCCTCCCAGTTCCCCCAGTTCCCCCAGTGCCCCCAGTGCCCCCAGTCCCTCCCAGTTCCCCCAGTTCCCCCCAGTTCCCCCAGTGCCCCCAGTCCCTCCCAGTTCCCCCAGTCCCTCCCAGTTCCCCCAGTTCCCCCCAGTTCCCCCAGTGCCCCCAGTGCCCCCAGTTCCCCCAGTCCCTCCCAGTTCCCCCAGTTCCCCCAGTGCCCCCAGTCCCTCCCAGTTTCCCCAGTCCCTCCCAGTTCCCCCAGTTCCCCCCAGTTCCCCCAGTTCCCCCAGTGCCCCCAGTTCCCCCAGTCCCTCCCAGTTCCCCCAGTTCCCCCAGTGCCCCCAGTCCCTCCCAGTTTCCCCAGTCCCTCCCAGTTCCCCCAGTTCCCCCCAGTTCCCCCCAGTTCCCCCAGTTCCCCCAGTTCCCCCAGTGCCCCCAGTTCCCCCAGTCCCTCCCAGTTCCCCCAGTTCCCCCCAGTTCCCCCAGTGCCCCCAGTTCCCCCAGTCCCTCCCAGTTCCCCCAGTCCCTCCCAGTTCCCCCAGTTCCCCCCAGTTCCCCCAGTGCCCCCAGTCCCTCCCAGTTCCCCCAGTCCCTCCCAGTTCCCCCAGTTCCCCCCAGTTTCCCCCCAGTTCCCCCAGTCCCTCCCAGTTCCCGCAGTTCCCCCAGTTCCCCCAGTCCCTCCCAGTTCCCCAGTTCCCCCAGTGCCCCCAGTTCCCCCAGTTCCCCCCAGTTCCCCCAGTGCCCCCAGTTCCCCCAGCTCCCCCAGCGCCCCCAGTCCCTCCCAGTTCCCCCAGCGCCCCCAGTTCCCCCAGTGCCCCCAGTTCCCCCAGCGCCCCCAGTGCCTCCCAGTGCCCCCAGTGCCCCCAGTTCCCCCAGTGCCCCCCAGTTCCCCCAGTCCCTCCCAGTGCCCCCAGTTCCCCCAGTGCCCCCAGTTCCCCCAGCTCCCCCAGCGCCCCCAGTCCCTCCCAGTTCCCCCAGCGCCCCCAGTTCCCCAGTGCCCCCAGTTCCCCCAGCGCCCCCAGTCCCTCCCAGTTCCCCCAGCGCCCCCAGTTCCCCCAGTGCCCCCAGTTCCCCCAGCGCCCCCAGTGCCTCCCAGTGCCCCCCCCAGTCCCCCCCAGTTCCCCCAGTGCCCCCCAGTGCCCCCCCCAGTCCCCCCCAGCGCCCCCCGCGCCGCCGGGCCCCGTACTGGGCGTTGAGCACGAGCCGGTCCCACTGGCCTCTGACGTCGTCGTCGGGCGGCTGCTCGGTGACATAGAGCCCCGCGAACTCCAGGCGCCGGGCGACCTCCTTCTCCCGCCTGAAGATCACCAGCGGCACCTGCCCCCAGCACCCCGCTCAGCCCGGAGCCACCGAGCACCCCGGAACCACCCCGGAACCCCGGAACCCCGGAGCCCCCCAGCACCCCGGAACCACCCCGGAACCCCGGAACCCCGGAACCCCGAGCACCCCGGAACCACCCCGGAACCCCGGAACCCCGAGCCCCGGAACCACCCCGGAACCCCGGAACCCCGGAACCCCGGAACCCCGGAACCCCGGAACCCACCGAGCACCCCGGAACCCCGGAACCCCGGAACCCCGGAACCCCGAGCCCCGGAACCACCCCGGAACCCCGGAACCCCGGAACCCCGGAACCACCCCGGAACCCCGGAACCCCGGAACCCCGGAACCCCGAGCCCCGGAACCACCCCGGAACCCCGGAACCCCGGAACCACCCCGGAACCCCGGAACCCCGGAACCCCGGAACCACCCCGGAACCCCGGAACCCCGGAACCCCGGAACCCCGAGCCCCGGAACCACCCCGGAACCCCGGAACCCCGGAACCCCGGAACCACCCCGGAACCCCGGAACCCCGGAACCCCGGAACCCCGAGCCCCGGAACCACCCCGGAACCCCGGAACCCCGGAACCACCCCGGAACCCCGGAACCCCGGAACCCCGGAACCACCCCGGAACCCCGGAACCCCGGAACCCCGGAACCCCGAGCCCCGGAACCACCCCGGAACCCCGGAACCCCGGAACCACCCCGGAACCCCGGAACCCCGGAACCCCGGAACCACCCCGGAACCCCGGAACCCCGGAACCCCGGAACCCCGAGCCCCGGAACCACCCCGGAACCCCGGAACCCCGGAACCCCGGAACCACCCCGGAACCCCGGAACCCCGGAACCCCGGAACCCCGAGCCCCGGAACCACCCCGGAACCCCGGAACCCCGGAACCACCCCGGAACCCCCGGAACCCCGGAACCCCGGAACCACCCCGGAACCCCGGAACCCCGGAACCCCGGAACCCCGAGCCCCGGAACCACCCCGGAACCCCGGAACCCCGGAACCACCCCGGAACCCCGGAACCCCGGAACCACCCCCGGAACCCCGGAACCCCGGAACCCCGGAACCCCGAGCCCCGGAACCACCCCGGAACCCCGGAACCCCGGAACCCCGGAACCACCCCGGAACCCCGGAACCCCGGAACCCCGGAACCACCCCGGAACCCCGGAACCCCGGAACCCCGGAACCCCGAGCCCGGAACCACCCCGGAACCCGGAACCCCGGAACCCCGAACCACCCCGGAACCCCGGAACCCCGGAACCCCGGAACCCCGAGCCCCGGAACCACCCCGGAACCCCGGAACCCCGGAACCACCCGGAACCCCGGAACCCCGGAACCCCGGAACCACCCCGGAACCCCGGAACCCCCGGAACCCCGGAACCCCGAGCCCCGGAACCACCCCGGAACCCCGGAACCCCGGAACCACCCCGGAACCCCGGAACCCCGGAACCCCGGAACCACCCCGGAACCCCGGAACCCCGGAACCCGGAACCCCGAGCCCCGGAACCACCCCGGAACCCCGGAACCCCGGAACCACCCCGGAACCCCGGAACCCCGGAACCCCGGAACCACCCCGGAACCCCGGAACCCCGGAACCCCGGAACCCCGAGCCCCGGAACCACCCCGGAACCCCGGAACCCCGGAACCCCGGAACCACCCCGGAACCCCGGAACCCCGGAACCCCGGAACCACCCCGGAACCCCGGAACCCCGGAACCCCGGAACCCCGAGCCCCGGAACCACCCCGGAACCCCGGAACCCCGGAACCACCCCGGAACCCCGGAACCCCGGAACCCCGGAACCACCCCGGAACCCCGGAACCCCGGAACCACCCCGGAACCCCGAGCCCCGGAACCACCCCGGAACCCCGGAACCCCGGAACCCCGGAACCACCCCGGAACCCCGGAACCCCGGAACCCCGGAACCACCCCGGAACCCCGGAACCCCGGAACCCCGGAACCCCGAGCCCCGGAACCACCCCGGAACCCCGGAACCCCGGAACCCCGGAACCACCCCGGAACCCCGGAACCCCGGAACCCCGAGCCCCGGAACCACCCCGGAACCCCGGAACCCCGGAACCCCGGAACCCCGAGCCCCGGAACCCCGGAACCCCGGAACCCCGAGCCCCGAGCACCCCGGAACCACCCCGGAACCCCGGAACCCCGGAACCCCGGAACCCCGAGCCCCGGAACCCACCGAGCATCCCGGAACCCCGAGCCCCGAGCACCCCGGAACCCCGGAACCCCGGAACCCCGAGCCCCGGAACCCACCGAGCACCCCGGAACCCCGGAACCCCGGAACCACCCCGGAACCCCGGAACCCCGGAACCCCGAGCCCCGGAACCCACCGAGCATCCCGGAACCCCGAGCCCCGGAACCCCGAGCCCCGGAACCCCGGAACCCCGAGCCCCGGAACCCCGGAACCCCGAGCCCCGGAACCCCGGAACCACCCCGAACCCCAAAACCCCGATCACCCCGGAACCCACCGAGCTCACCCCAAAACCCACCGAGCTCACCCCGAATCACCCCAAACCCAACCACGGGGCAACCAAGAGCCACCCAAGCCCCCCGCCCCCCCGCCGCGCGGTGGCCACCGGCCTTGAGGCAGTTGTAGCCGATGATGCAGAGGAAGGCGACGAGCGTGTGGGCCAGCGCCAGGGCCTGCAGCGCCGGCTCCATGTAGCCCGAACTCTCCTCCAGGCAGTAAAACACCTCGCGGGGCTCGTCCCCCTCCTCCTCCTCCGCTAGCCCAGAGCCCTCGGCCGCTAGCCCAGAGCCCTCGGCCGCCGGCCCCTCGCCGGGGGGGCGATCTGACACCTGGGGACAGAAAGAGAGCCCTTGGCTACCAACCCTGAGCCCTTGGCTACCGACCCTGAGCCCTTGGCTACCGACCCAGAGCCCTTGGCTACCCACCCTGAGCCCTTGGCTACCAACCCTGAGCCCTTGGCTACCGACCCAGACCCCTTGGCTACCAACCCTGAGCCCTTGGCTACTGACCCAGACCCCTTGGCCACCGACCCTGAGTCCTTGGCTACCCACCCTGAGCCCTTGGCTACCCACCCTGAGCCCTTGGCTACCGACCCAGAGCCCTTGGCTACCCACCCTGAGCCCTTGGCTACCGACCCTGAGCCCTTGGCTACTGACCCAGAGCCCTTGGCTACTGACGCAGAGCCCTTGGTGACTGACCCTGAGCCCTTGGCTACCCACCCTGAGCCCTTGGCCACCGACCCAGAGCCCTTGGCTACCCACCCTGAGCCCTTGGCTACCGACCCTGAGCCCTTGGCTACTGACCCAGAGCCCTTGGCTACTGACGCAGAGCCCTTGGTGACTGACCCTGAGCCCTTGGCTACCAACCCAGACCCCTTGGCCACCGACACAGACCCCTTGGCTACCAACCCTGAGCCCTTGGCTACTGACCCTGAGCCCTTGGCTCCCACCTCACACTTGGGGGTCCCGCCCCACACTTGGGGGTCCCACCTCACACTTAGGGGTCCCACCCCACACTTGGGGGTCCCGCCCCACACTTGGGGGTCCCACCTCACACTTGGGGGTCCCACCCCACACTTGGGGGTCCCGCCCCACACTTGGGGGTCCCACCTCACACTTGGGGGTCCCGCCCCACACTTGGGGGTCCCACCTCACACTTAGGGGTCCTGCCCCACACTTAGGGGTCCCGCCTCACACTTGGGGGTCCCGCCCCACACTTGGGGGTCCCGCCTCACACTTGGGGGTCCCACCCCACACTTGGGGGTCCCACCTCACACTTGGGGGTCCCGCCCCACACTTAGGGGTCCCACCCCACACTTAGGGGTCCCGCCCCACACTTGGGGGTCCCACCTCACACTTGGGGGTCCCGCCCCACACTTGGGGGTCCCACCTCACACTTGGGGGTCCCGCCCCACACTTGGGGGTCCCACCCCACACTTAGGGGTCCCACCTCACACTTGGGGGTCCCACCCCACACTTAGGGGTCCCACCCCACACTTGGGGGTCCCACCCCACACTTAGGGGTCCCACCCCACACTTAGGGGTCCCACCTCACACTTGGGGGTCCCACCTCACACTTAGGGGTCCCACCTCACACTTGGGGGTCCCGCCCCACACTTGGGGGTCCCACCCCACACTTGGGGGTCCCGCCTCACACTTGGGGGTCCCGCCCCACACTTGGGGGTCCCGCCTCACACTTGGGGGTCCCACCTCACACTTGGGGGTCCCACCTCACACTTGGGGGTCCCACCCCACACTTGGGGGTCCCACCCCACACTTAGGGGTCCCACCCCACACTTGGGGGTCCCACCTCACACTTGGGGGTCCCGCCCCACACTTGGGGGTCCCACCTCACACTTGGGGGTCCCACCCCACACTTGGGGGTCCCGCCCCCCACCTTGTAGAAGAGGAGGATGAAGTTGATGGCGAAGGCGAGAAAAAGCGCCAGGAACCGCAGGTTGTAGAAGTTACGGGAGAGGAAATTCTGTGGGGCAGGAGTGACCCATAAGTGCCCCCCTCTGCCCCATAAGTGCCCCCCCTGCCCCATAAGTGCCCCCCCTGCCCCATAAGTGCCTCCCCCTGCCCCATAAGTGCCCCCCCTGCCCCATAAGTGCCCCCCCTGCCCCATAAGTGCCCCCCCTGCCCCATAAGTGCCCCCCCTGCCCCATAAGTGCCTCCCCCTGCCCCATAAGTGCCCCCCCTGCCCCATAAGTGCCCCCCCTGCCCCATAAGTGCCCCCCCTGCCCCATAAGTGCCCCTCCCTGCCCCATAAGTGCCCCCCCTGCCCCATAAGTGCCTCCCCCTGCCCCATAAGTGCCCCCCCCGCCCCATAAGTGCCTACCCCTGCCCCATAAGTGCCCCCCTCTGCCCCATAAGTGCCCCTCCCCGCCCCATAAGTGCCCCCCCTGCCCCATAAGTGCCTCCCCCTGCCCCATAAGTGCCTCCCCTGCCCCATAAGTGCCCCCCCTGCCCCATAAGTGCCTCCCCCTGCCCCATAAGTGCCTCCCCCTGCCCCATAAGTGCCTTCTCCTGCCCCATAAGTGCCCCCCCTGCCCCATAAGTGCCTCCCCCTGCCCCATAAGTGCCTCCCCCTGCCCCATAAGTGCCCCCCCCTGCCCCATAAGTGCCCCCCCTGCCCCATAAGTGCCCCCCCCGCCCCATAAGTGCCCCCCCTGCCCCATAAGTGCCCCCCCTGCCCCATAAGTGCCTCCCCCTGCCCCATAAGTGCCCCTCCCCGCCCCATAAGTGCCTTCCCCTGCCCCATAAGTGCCTCCCCCTGCCCCATAAGTGCCTCCCCCTGCCCCATAAGTGCCCCCCCTGCCCCATAAGTGCCCCCCCTGCCCCATAAGTGCCCCCCCTGCCCCATAAGTGCGGCCCCCTGCCCCATAAGTGCCTCCCCCTGCCCCATAAGTGCCTCCCCCTGCCCCATAAGTGCCCCCCCTGCCCCATAAGTGCCCCCCCTGCCCCATAAGTGCCCCCCCCTGCCCCATAAGTGCCCCCCCCTGCCCCATAAGTGCCCCCCCTGCCCCATAAGTGCCCCCCCTGCCCCATAAGTGCACCCCCTGCCCCATAAGTGCCCCCCCTGCCCCATAAGTGCCCCCCCTGCCCCATAAGTGCCCCCCCTGCCCCATAAGTGCCCCCCCTGCCCCATAAGTGCCCCCCCTGCCCCATAAGTGCCCCCCCTGCCCCATAAGTGCCTCCCCCTGCCCCATAAGTGCCCCCCCTGCCCCATAAGTGCCCCCCCCGCCCCATAAGTGCCT
This sequence comes from Clamator glandarius, assembly GCA_033459285.1. Lineage (NCBI taxonomy): Eukaryota > Metazoa > Chordata > Aves > Cuculiformes > Cuculidae > Clamator > Clamator glandarius. Next base: position 16,813 of record JAUNZM010003369.1, read on the forward strand.
CCCCCTGCCCCATAAGTGCCCCCCCTGCCCCATAAGTGCCCCCCCCGCCCCATAAGTGCCCCCCCTGCCCCATAAGTGCCCCCCCCTGCCCCATAAGTGCACCCCCTGCCCCATAAGTGCCCCTCCCTGCCCCATAAGTGCCCCCCCTGCCCCATAAGTGCCCCCCTCTGCCCCATAAGTGCCCCCCCTGCCCCATAAGTGCCCCCCCTGCCCCATAAGTGCCCCCCCTGCCCCATAAGTGCCTTCTCCTGCCCCATAAGTGCCCCCCTCTGCCCCATAAGTGCCCCCCCCTGCCCCATAAGTGCCTCCCCCTGCCCCATAAGTGCCCCCCCTGCCCCATAAGTGCCCCCCCTGCCCCATAAGTGCCTTCTCCTGCCCCATAAGTGCCCCCCCTGCCCCATAAGTGCCTTCTCCTGCCCCATAAGTGCCCCTCCTGCCCCATAAGTGCCCCTCCTGCCCCATAAGTGCCCCTCCCTGCCCCATAAGTGCCCCCCTCTGCCCCATAAGTGCCCCCCCCTGCCCCATAAGTGCCTCCCCCTGCCCCATAAGTGCCCCCCCCTGCCCCATAAGTGCCCCCCCTGCCCCATAAGTGCCTTCTCCTGCCCCATAAGTGCCCCCCCTGCCCCATAAGTGCCTTCTCCTGCCCCATAAGTGCCCCTCCTGCCCCATAAGTGCCCCTCCCTGCCCCATAAGTGCCCCCCCTGCCCCATAAGTGCCTTCCCCTGCCCCATAAGTGCCTCCCCCTGCCCCATAAGTGCCCCCCCTGCCCCATAAGTGCCTCCCCCTGCCCCATAAGTGCCTCCCCCTGCCCCATAAGTGCCCTCCCTGCCCCATAAGTGCCCCCCCTGCCCCATAAGTGCCCCCCCTGCCCCATAAGTGCCCCCCCCTGCCCCATAAGTGCCCCCCCTGCCCCATAAGTGCCCCCCCTGCCCCATAAGTGCCCCCCCCTGCCCCATAAGTGCCCCCCCTGCCCCATAAGTGCCCCCCCTTGCCCCATAAGTGCCCCCCCTGCCCCATAAGTGCCCTCCCTGCCCCATAAGTGCCCCCTCTGCCCCATAAGTGCCCCCCCATGCCCCATAAGTGCCCCCCCTGCCCCATAAGTGCCCCCCCCTGCCCCATAAGTGCCCCCCCCTGCCCCATAAGTGCCCCCCCTGCCCCATAAGTGCCCCCCCCTGCCCCATAAGTGCCCCCTCTGCCCCATAAGTGCCCTCCCTGCCCCATAAGTGCCTCCCCCTGCCCCATAAGTGCCCCCCCTGCCCCATAAGTGCCCCCCCTGCCCCATAAGTGCCCCCCCCTGCCCCATAAGTGCCTCCCCCTGCCCCATAAGTGCCTCCCCCTGCCCCATAAGTGCCCCCCCCTGCCCCATAAGTGCCCCCCCCTGCCCCATAAGTGCCTCCCCCTGCCCCATAAGTGCCCCCCCCTGCCCCATAAGTGCCCCCCCTGCCCCATAAGTGCCTCCCCCTGCCCCATAAGTGCCCCCCCTGCCCCATAAGTGCCCCCCCGCCCCATAAGTGCCCCCCCCTGCCCCATAAGTGCCCCCCCTGCCCCATAAGTGCCTCCCCCTGCCCCATAAGTGCCCCCCCTGCCCCATAAGTGCCTCCCCCTGCCCCATAAGTGCCCCCCCTGCCCCATAAGTGCCCCCCCCTGCCCCATAAGTGCCTCCCCCGCCCCATAAGTGCCCCCCCGCCCCATAAGTGCCCTCCCCTGCCCCATAAGTGCCCCTCCCCGCCCCATAAGTGCCCCCCCTGCCCCATAAGTGCCCCCCCCTGCCCCATAAGTGCCCCCCCTCTGCCCCATAAGTGCCCCCCCCTGCCCCATAAGTGCCCCCCCCTGCCCCATAAGTGCCCCCCCCGCCCCATAAGTGCCCCCCCTGCCCCATAAGTGCCCCCCCTGCCCCATAAGTGCCTCCCCCTGCCCCATAAGTGCCCCTCCCCGCCCCATAAGTGCCTCCCCTGCCCCATAAGTGCCTCCCCCTGCCCCATAAGTGCCTCCCCCTGCCCCATAAGTGCCCCCCCCTGCCCCATAAGTGCCCCCCCTGCCCCATAAGTGCCCCCCCCTGCCCCATAAGTGCGCCCCCTGCCCCATAAGTGCCCCCCCCTGCCCCATAAGTGCCTCCCCCTGCCCCATAAGTGCCTCCCCCTGCCCCATAAGTGCCCCCCCTGCCCCATAAGTGCCCCCCCTGCCCCATAAGTGCCCCCCCCTGCCCCATAAGTGCCCCCCCTGCCCCATAAGTGCCCCCCCCTGCCCCATAAGTGCCCCCCCTGCCCCATAAGTGCCCCCCCTGCCCCATAAGTGCCCCCCCTGCCCCATAAGTGCCCCCCCTGCCCCATAAGTGCACCCCCCTGCCCCATAAGTGCCCCCCTCTGCCCCATAAGTGCCCCCCCTGCCCCATAAGTGCCCCCCCTGCCCCATAAGTGCCTCCCCCTGCCCCATAAGTGCCCCCCCCTGCCCCATAAGTGCCCCTCCCCTGCCCCATAAGTGCCCCCCCCTCTGCCCCATAAGTGCCCCCCCCTGCCCCATAAGTGCCCCCCCCTGCCCCATAAGTGCCCCCCCTCTGCCCCATAAGTGCCCCCCCCTGCCCCATAAGTGCCCCCCCCTGCCCCATAAGTGCCCCCCCCTGCCCCATAAGTGCCCCCCCTCTGCCCCATAAGTGCCCCCCCCTGCCCCATAAG
>JAUNZM010003371.1:0-16151 GCA_033459285.1 Clamator glandarius
CTGCTGCTGCATCTCCTGCTGCTGAATCTCCTGCTGCATCTCCTTCTTCTGAATCTCCTGCTGCTCTATTACTTTCTGCATCAACTCCTGCTGCGTGTCCTGCTGCTGCATCTCCTCCTACTGCATCTGCTTCTGCATCTCCTGCTGCACCTTCTACTACTTCATCTCCTTCTGCATCACCTGCTGCATCTTCTACTACTGCATCTCCTGGTGATGCATCTCTTTCTGAAGCTACTACTGCTGCATTTGCTGAATCTGCCACTGCATCTGCTGCTGCTAAATCTACTGCTGCATCTCCTACTGCATCTCCTGCTGGTGCATCTCCTGCTTCTGCATCTGCTCTTGCATCTTCTGCTGCTTTTTCTCTTGTGCATGTATTGTGGCTGAATCTCCTGCTATATCTCTTTCTGCTGCATCTTCTTCTCTGCATCTACTCCTCTGCATCTCCTGCTGCTTCGTCTCCTGCCGCTGCATCTCCTGTAGCATCTCCTGCTTCTGCATCTCTTGCTGCTACATCTCCTACTGCATATGATGCTGCTGCATCTCCTGCTACATCTGCTGCTGCTGCATTCCCTGCTGCATCCCCTGCTGCTACATCACCTGGTGCTGCATTTCATGCTACATCACCTGCTGCTCTCCTGCTGCTACATCTCCTTCTGCATCTCCTGCTACTACATCACCTGCTGCTGCATTTCATGCTGCATCGCCTTCTTCTGCATCTGCTCATGCTTCATCTCTTTTTGTATCTTCTGCTGCTGCATCTCCTGCTCAATATCCTGCGGAATCTCCTCCTGCTGCATCTGCTGCTTCATCTCCTGATGCATCTCCTACTGCTGCACCTCCTTCTGCTTCATCTTCTGCTTCATCTACTTCTCCTGTATACCATGATACATTTCCTGCTGCATCTCCTACGCTATATCTGGCCACATCTGCTGCCACACCTTCTCCTGCATTTCCTGATGCATCTCCTGATGCATCTTGTACCGCTGCATCTCCTTATATTTCATCTCCTGCTGCATCTGCTGCTGCTCTGCTGCTGCTTCATCTACTGCTGAATCTCCTGCTGCATCTGCTGCTGCTGCATCTCCTGCTGTACCTCATACTGATTCTCCTGTTCATGCATATCCTCCTGCACCTCCTGCAGCTGCATATCCTGCTGCTGCATCTCTCAATGTATCTTATGATAATGCTACATCTCTTGCTACTGCATCTCCTGCTGCATCTGCTGCTACTGCATCTCTTGCTGCATCTCCTCCTGATGCTTCTCCTGCTGTATATCCTTCTACATTTCCTGCTGCATCTCCTCCTTTTGAACCTTCTGTTGCATCTCCTCCTGCAGTTTCTCCTGCTGCATCTATTTTGGCCCATCTCCTGCTGCATCTCTAGCTCCTGCATGTCCTACTGTGAATCTGCTGCAGCATCTCCTGCTGATGAATCTCCTGCTGAATCTCCATCTACTGTTGTGGAATCTTCTGCTGCTGCATTCCCGTGCTGTATCTACTACTGATGCATTACTTGTTTCATCTGCTGCTTCTGCATCTGCTGCTGCTGCATCATCTCCTCCTGCCTCTCCTCCTACTGCATCTCCTGCTGAATCTCCTGCTCATCTCCTGATGCCGTATCATCTGAAGCATCTCTTCCTGCTGCATCTACTGATTAATCTGCATCTCTTACTGCATCTGCTTCTGCATCTCATTTTGCTGCGTCTCCTGTGGCATTTGCTGCTGAATCTGCTGCTGCATCCCCTGCTGCTGCACCTGCTGCTGCATCTCCTTCTACTGCATCTGCTGATGAATCTACTGCTTCAGCTCCTTCTGCATCACCTGCGGCTGCATCTGCTGCTGCATCCCCTGCTGCTGCATCGCCTGCTGCATCTGCTGCTGCATCTCCTTCTGTTGTATCTCCTGCTGAATCTGCTGCTTCAGCTCTTCCTGCATCTCCTGTTGATGCATCTGCTGCTGCATCTCCTTCTGTTGTATCTCCTGCTGAATCTGCTGCTTCAGCTCCTCCTGCATCTCCTGTGGATGCATCTGCTGCTGCATCTCCTCCTTGTGCATCTCTTGATGCATCTCCTGCTATATCTCCTGCTACATCTCCCTCTGCCTCTCCTGCTGTTGCATCACCTGCTGCTGCATCCCGTGCTGCTACATCTCCAGCTGCTGCACCTCCTACTTCATTACCTGTTGCGGCATCTCCTGCTGCACATCCTGCTGATTTCCTGCTGCAACATCTACTCTATCTGCCGCTGCTTCATCTGCTGCTGAATCTCCTGATTCACCTCCTGCTGCTGCATGTCCTGCTTTTGCATTTACTGCTGTTTCGTCTGCTGCTGCATATCTTGATGCATCTCCTCTTGCTGCATATCCTACTGTGACTCCTCCTGCATCTCCCGCTGGTGCATTTGCTGATGCATATCTTGCTGGTGCATTTGCTGATGCATATTCTGCTCCTGCTGAATCTGCTGCTGCATATTAGGCTACTGCATCTTCTTCTGAATCTGCATCTGCTGTTTCATCTGCTGCCTGCATCTCCTGCTGCTTAATCTGTTGCTGCATCTGCTGCTGCATGTCCTTCTGCTTCATTACCTGCTGCATCTCCTGATGCTGCATCATCCTCTTATGCATCTCCCAGTGCTGCATCTCCTGTTGCATCACATGCTGCTGCTACAACACCTGCTGCTGCATCTCCTGCTGCTGCATCTCCTGCTGCTGCATCTCCTGCTGCTGCATCTCCTGCTGCATCTTCTGCTGCTGTATCTCCCTGCTGCCGCATCTCCTCCTTGATCTTTTTCTGATGCATCTCTTGCCGCTGAATCTCCTGCTGCTTCGTCTGCTGCTGCATCTCCAGCTGCAGCTCCTCATGATGTATCACCTCTTGCTCAATATTCTGCTGCATATCCTGCTGATACATCTCCTGATGCTGCATCTCCTTCTGCACCTCCTGCTGCATCTCTTGCGGCTGCATCTCCTGCTCCATCTCCTGCTGATGAATCCTCTCCTGAGCCATCTATTTATGCATCACTTTCAGCTGCATCTTCTTCATTTCCTTCTGCATCTCTTCCTGCTGCATCTCCTTCATTTCCTTCTGCATCTCTTCCTGATGCATCTCCTGCTGATGCATCTCCTGCATTTACTGCTGTGTCTGCTGCTGATTCGTCTACTGCTGCATCTCCTTCTACATCTGCTTCTGGATCTCCTGCTCCTGCATCCTCTTCTGCAACTCCTGCCGCTGCATCTCCTGCTCCATATGCTTCTGATGCATCTGCGGATTCATCTTATGATACTGCTATCTTGCAGGTTCTCCTGCTGCTGAATGTCCTGCTGCTGCAAACCCTGCTGCATCTGCTGCTGCTGCATCTCCTGTTGCTGCATCATCTACTGCTGCATCTAGTGATTAATCTCCTACTGCGGCATCTGCATCATTTTCTGCTGCATCTGCTGCTGCTGTATCTAGCGCTGCATCTTCTGCATAATCTGCTGCTACATCTCCTGCTTCTGCATCATCCACTGCTGCATCTAGTGTTTAATCTCCTACTGCTGCATCCGCAGCATTTTCAGCTGCATCTGCTGCTGTTTCATATACTGCTGCATCTTCTTCTACATCTCCTGCTGCTGCATCTTTTTCTGCATCTCCTCCTGCTGCGTCTCCTTTATCAGCTGCTGCATCACCTGCTACTGAATCCCCTGCTGCATCCTCTGATGCGGCACCTCCATCTGCTGCATCTCTTGCTGCTGTATCTCCTGCTGCTGAATCTCCTACTGCATCTCGTGCTGCATCAGCTGCTACTGGATCCCTGTGGCGTTCCAGATGCATCTCCTGCTCCAGCATCTCCTGCTGCTGCATCTCCTGCTGAATCTAAACCTACCGCATCTAATGCTGTATCTCCTGATGACGCATCTCCTGCTGCATCTCCTGCTGCTGCATAGCCTGCTGCATCTCCTCTTGCTGAATGTCCTGCTGCTGCATCTCCTACTGCTCAATCTGCTGCTGCTTCATACACTGTTGTATCTGCTGCTGCTGCATCTCCTGCTGCTGCCTCTCCTCCTGCTAAAACTCCTCCTGCTAAATTTCCTCCTGCATCTGCTGATGCATTTCCTGCATCTCCTGCTGCTGCATCTCCTGCTTCTGCATATCCTTTTGCATGTCTTGCTGCTACATCTCCTGCTTCTGCCTCTCCTACTCCTGCATCTCCTGCTGCTGCATCTCCTGCTTCTGCATTTCCTGCTCCTGCTTCTCCTGATGCATCTGCTGCTGCATCTCCTCCAGCATTTTCTATTGCTTCAACTCCAGATGCTGCATCTCCTACTGCATCTCCTGGTACTGCATATTATCTTGCCGCATCTCCTGCTCTGTTTTCTTGTGCATCTGCTGCTTCATGTACTGCTGCATCTCCTGCTGCTGCCATCTTCTTCTCTGCAGATCCTGCTGCTGCATCTCCTGCTGCTTCATCTCCTGCTGAATTAGCAGCTCATCTCCTGCGGCTGTATCTCCTGCTGCATCTCCTGCTGCAGAATCTCCTGCTGCAGAATCTCCGGCTGCATCTTCTGCTTCTGCATCTCCTGCTTCTACGTCGGCTGCATCGTCTACTCCTGCCTCTCCTCCTACAGCATCTCCTGCTGCAGAATCTCCTGCTGCAGAATCTCCGGCTGCATCTTCTGCTTCTGCATCTCCTGCTTCTACGTCGGCTGCATCGTCTACTCCTGCCTCTCCTCCTACAGCATCTCCTTCTGTTGAACCTGCTGTTGAAACTCCTGCTGCTGCACCTCCCCCTTCTGCATCTGCTTCTGCAGCTCCTGTTGCTGCAACTCCTGCTTCTTCATCTCCTGCTCCTGAATCTTCTGCTGCTGTATCTCCTGCTAAAGCTCTTGCTTCATCTCCTGCTTCATCTCCTGCTTCTACGTCGGCTGCATCGTCTACTCCTGCCTCTCCTCCTACAGCATCTCCTTCTGGATCTGCTGTTGAACCTGCTGTTGAAACTCCTGCTGCTGCACCTCCCCCTTCTGCATCTGCTTCTGCAGCTCCTGTTGCTGCAACTCCGGCTTCTTCATCTCCTGCTCCTGAATCTTCTGCTGCTGTATCTCCTGCTAAAGCTCTTGCTTCATCTCCTGGTTCATCTCCTGCTTCTACGTCGGCTGCATCGTCTACTCCTGCCTCTCCTCCTACAGCATCTCCTTCTGGATCTGCTGTTGAACCTGCTGTTGAAACTCCTGCTGCTGCACCTCCCCCTTCTGCATCTGCTTCTGCAGCTCCTGTTGCTGCAACTCCGGCTTCTTCATCTCCTGCTCCTGAATCTTCTACTGCTGCATCTCCTGCTGCTTCATCTCCTGCTGCTGCATAATCTGCTGCATCTCCTCTTGCTGCATCTCCTGGTGCATCTCCTGCTACTGAATCTCCAATTGCATCTCTGACTGTTGCATTTCCTGCTGCTGCATCTCCTGCTGCATCTGCTGCTGTATCACCTGCTACTGAATCCCCTCCTGAATTCCTGTCGCATCTCCTGATGCTGCATCTCCTGATGCATCTCCTGCTGATGCATAACCTGCTGCATCTCTGACTGCTGCATCTCCTGCTGCTGAATCTCCTGCTGCTGCATCTGCTGCTTCATCTCCTGCTGCTGCTTCTGTTGGGGCTGCATATGCTACTGCATCTGCTGCAGGATCTCCTTCTTCTGCCTCTCATGCCACATCTCCCGCTGATGCATCTCCTGCTTCTGTATATCTTGCTCAATGTACAGCTGCGGCATCTCCAGCTGCATCTCCTGCTGCTTCATCTCCTGCATCTTTTGGTGCATGTGCTGTAGATTAATCTACTGCTGCATCTCCTGTTGCTTCACCTTCTGATTTTTGATGTCCTCCTGCATCACCTGATGCTCCATCTGCTGCTGCTGCATACACTGCTGCATCTATTGCTGCTGCATCCTCTGCTGAAACTCCTGATGCTGCATCTCTGTCTGCAACTACCTCTGATGCATCAGCAAATTCATCTGATGATGCATCTCCCCTGATTCATCGCCTGCTGCTGAATCTCCTGCTATTGCATACCCTGATGCATCTACTGCTGCTTCATACCCTTCTTCATCTACTGCTGCTGCATGACCTGCTGTTTCTCCTGCTGCTGCGTCTCCTACTGAAATTCCTGCTGCTGCATCTCCTGGTGCTATATCTTTTGCTTATGAATCTCCTGCCACTGCATCTCTTACTGAATCTGCTGCTGAATCTACTGCGGCTGCATCTCCTAACGCATCTCCTGTAGCTCAGTCTCCTGCTTTTGCATCTCCTGCTTTATCTCCTTCTCATGCATATCTTGCTGCTGCATCTACTGCTGCTTCGTCTGCTTCTACATCTCCAGCTACATCTCCTGCTGCTGCATCTCAGGGTACATCTCTTCTTGCTCAATCTCCTGCTGCATAACCTGGTGCTACATCTCCTGCTACTGCATCTCCTGCTGCATCTACCGCTGCATCTCTTGCAGCTGCATCTGCTGCTACATGTCTTGCGGCTGCATCTACTGCTACACCTCCTGCTGGTGAATCTTCTCCTGATCGATCTCCTGAAGCATCTCTTTCTGCTTCATCTTCTGCGTTTCCTGATGCATCTCTTCCTGCTGAATCTCCTGCTGAATCAGTTACTGCTGCATCTGCAGCATTTGCTGCTACATCTCCTGCTGCTTCACATACTGCTGCATCTCCTGCTGGTATATCTCTTGCTGCATCTACTGTGGCTTCATCTCCTGCTGCATCTCCTTCTGCTGCTTCTCATTCTCTGCATCTTCTGATACTGCTTCACCTTCTGCTGCAACACTTGCTGCTCCATCTCCTTCTCCAAATCCTTCTGATACATCTGCGGATTCATCTTATGATGGTGCCTTCTTGCTGGATCTCCTGCTTCTGCATCTCCTGCTGCTGCAAACCCTGCTGCATCTCCTGCTGCTGCATTTCCAGCTGCATCTGATGCTGCTCTATCTCCTGCGGCAGCGGCTGCTGATGCATTTTCTGATGCATCTCCTGCTGCTCCATCTGCTGCATCTGCACCATCAGGATATTCTGAAAGAGATGCAGCAACAGGAGACGCAGCAACAGGAGATGCAGCCGCAGCAACAGGAGATGCAGCCGCAGCACCAGGATATGCAGGCACAGCACTGCGGCAGCAGATGCAGCTGCAGTAGATGCAGCCGTAGGAGATGAAGCAGGATTTTCAGCAGGAGATACAGCAGAAGGAGATGCAGCAGGAGAAAAAGAGGCAGCTACAAGAGATGCATCAGGAAATGCACCAGCAGGATATGCATCACTAGGAAAGGCAGCAGGAGAGGAACCAGCAGGAGATGCAGCAGGAAATGCAGCAGTATATTTAACAAGAGGAGATCCACCATGAGATGCAGCAGTAGGAGATGCAGCAGGAGATGCATCAAGAGATGAAGCACGAGGAGATGTAGGATGGAGAGGCAGCAGAAGGAGATGCAGAAGTGGATGCAACAGCAGTAGATGCAGCAGCTAATGAAAGAGGAGATGTGGAATCAGTAGGAGATAGAGTAGCTAGAGATTGCACAGGAGATGCACCAGAAGGAGATGTTAGCAGCAGGAGATGCAGCAGATGCATCTGCAGGAGAAGCAGCAGGAGGTGCAGCAGCAGAATATTCATCAGCAGGAAATGTAGCAGGATATGCAGCAGTCAGGATATGCAGCATCAGGAAATGCAGCATGATATGAAGAAGCAGGATATGCAGCAGCAAGAAATACTGCAGCAGATGGAGTAGGAGGTGATGCAGCAACAGGAAATTCAGAAGGAGATGCAGCAAGAGATGAAGCAGCAGAAGTAGCAGCAGGAGAAGCAGCAGGAGCAGAAGCAGCAGGAGGTGAAGCAGGAGAAGCAGTAGCAGGAGATGCAGCTGCAGGAGATGCATCTGCAGGAGATTCAGCAGCAGGAGAAGCAGTAGCAGGAGATGCAGCTGCAGGAGATGCAGCTGCAGGAGATTCAGCAGCATGAGATGCAGAAGAAAGAGATGCAGCAGGAGAGGCAGTACAAACTGATGTAGCAGCAGATGCAGCAGGACGAGATGCAGCTGGAAATGTATAAGGAGGAGATGCAGCAGCAGCAGATGCAGCAGGAGGTGCAGCAGGAGATGCAGCAGCAAATGCAGCATCAGATGCAGAAGAATTGCACCAGCAGGAAGTGCAGCATCATGACACGCAGCAGGAGATAAAGCAGCAGCATGTGCAGCAGGAGATGCAGTAGGAGATACAGCATGATATGAAGAAACAGCAGATTCAGCAGCTTGAATGAAGTAACAGAAGATGTTGTATCTGAGGCAGACACAGCATCAGGATATGCAGCAGGAGGTGCAGCAGCAAGAATTGTAGAGGGAGATGCATATTCATCGGACGATTTGCATTATATTTAACAGGAGATGCAGCAGCAGGAGATGAAGCAGCAGGAGATGCAGCAGCAGGAGATGAAGCAGCAGGAGATGCAGCAGCAGGAGATGTAGCAGGAGATGCAGCAGCAGATGCAACTGATGAAGCTGCAGCAGATGAAGAAGGAGATACAACATGAGATGCAGCAGCAGGAGATTCATCAGCCGGAATAACAGCAGCAGGAGATGAAGAAGGAGATGTAGCAGGATATGCAGTTGCAGGAGATCGAAATGCAGCATATGCAACAGCATGAGATGCAGTATCAAGAAATGCAGCAGAAGATGCAGGAGCAGGGGTTGTAGCAGCAGATGCAGAAGGAGGAGATGCAGCAGGATATGCAGCAACAGGAGATACTTTAGGAGATGCAGCAGAAGGAGATGCAGCAGCAGGAGATGCAGCAGGCGATGAAGAAGAAGAGGATACAGCAGCATTTGCAGAAGCAGGAATTGCAGCAGCAGCATTTGCAGCAGCAGGACATGCAACAGGATAAGCAACAGCAGGAGATCCAGAAGCAGAGGATTCAGCAGCAGATGCAGCAGTATTAGATGGTGTTGTAGCAGATGCAGTAGCAGATGCAGTAGCAGATGTAGCACCACATTTATCAGGAGATGCAGCAGCAGTATATGCAGCAGCAAAAGGTGTAACAGCAGATACAACAGCAGGAGATGCAGCAGCAGGAGATTTAGCAGCAGGAGATGTAGAAGAGATGATGCAGCTGGAGATGCAGCAGATGCAGCAGTAGTTCCTAAAGTAGCAGGAGATGAAACAGCAGATGCCACAGGAGATGTAGATTCAGCAGGAGATGTAGCAACAAGAGATGCTGCAGCAGATGCAGCAGCAGGAGATGCAGCAGCAGAAGAGGTAAAAGGAAGACATGTAGCATGAAATGAAGCACCAGAAATTGCCACAGCAGAAGGTGTGGGATCATGAGCTTCAGCAGTAAGAGATGCAGGAGGAGACGTAGCAGAAGAGGATGCAGCAGCAGATGCAGCAGCAGGAGATGCAGCAGCAGATGATGTAACAGGAGATGCAGCAGCAGGAGATGCAGCAGCAGTATATGTAGCAGGCCAAGATGAAGAAGGACATTGAGCAGGGGGAGATGCAGCAGCAGGAGATGCATTAGGAGATGAAGCAGAAGTATATGCAGCAGGAGATGCACCAGCAGGTGAGGTAGAAGCATGAGATGCAGTAGGAAATGCAGCAGCAGGAGATGCAGCAGGAGATGCACCAGCAGGGGAGGTAGTAGCGTGAGATGCAGCAGCAGATGCAGCAGGAGATGAAGCAGCGAGAGATGAAGAGAAGGTGATGCAGAAAATAAGATGCAGCAGCTTGAGGTGCAGCAGCAGGAGATGCAGCTGGAGATGCAGCAGCCGCAGATGATGCATCTCCTGGTGTTGCTTCTCTTGCTGCTTCATTTTCTGCTGCATCTCCTGGTGAAGTTGCACTTCCTAATGCATCTCCCGGTGCTGCGTCTCTTGATGCTGTATTTCCTGCAACTGCAGGAAATTGTTGCAGCTTCTGCAACTTCCACAGAATCTCCTGTTCCTGCTTCTCCTGCTGAATCTGCATCTCCTGCTACTTTAGAAATTACTGCTGCATCTCCGGCTGCATCATCTCTTCTACATCTCCTGCTGCTAAATCTCCTGCTGCTATATCTCCTGCTGCACCTACTGCTGCATCTCCTGCTGCATCAATTACTTCATATCCTGCTGCTGCATCTCCTGCTGCTGCATCTCCTGCTGTTCTATCTCCTGTTACACCTTTTGCTGCTGCATCTCCTGCTACTGCATATGGAGCACAAGAAATATCAGCAGCAGATGCACCAGCAGAGGCAGCAGCAGTAGATGTAGCAGGAGATATAGAAAAATATGAGGCAGGAGAAGATGTAGTAGGCGATACAGCAGGAGATGCAGCAGCAGGAGTTGCAGCAGGAAATGCAGCAGGGGAAGCAGCAGGAGATACAGCAGCAGGAGGTGCAGCCACAAATGTATTCAGAAGGATATGCAGCAGAAGATGAAGCAGGAGATGCAGAAGCAGGAGATGCAGCAGTAGATGAAGCAGTATCAGATGCAGCAGCAGATGCACCACATGGAGCAGAAAGAGATGCAGCAGGGGATGAAGCAGCAGGAGATGCAGCAGCAGGAAATACAGCAGCAGATGTAGCAGCAGGAGATACAGAAGCCGGAGATGAAGCAGCAGATGCAGCAGCAGGAGATGCAGGAAAACTAGTAGCAGAAGATGCAGCAGCAGGAATTTTAGGAGGAGATGCAGCAGTACATGAAGCAGCAGCAGATGCAGCAGCAGATTATGGAGATGCAGTAGCCAGAAATGCAGCAGAAGATGCAGCAAGAGGAGATGCATCAGGAGATGCAGTATCAGGAGATGTAGCTGCAGCTGCAGAAGCAGCAGATGCAGCAGCAATAGATGCATCAGCAGATGCATCAGGAGATGAATATTTAGTAGGAGATGTAGCAGCAGAAGTTGCTGCTGCGAACGACGATGCAGGAGATGCCACAGGAGGAAATGCAGCAGGATATGCTGCAGGAGGAGATGCAGCAGGTAATGCAGCAGGTAATGCAGCAGATGGGGAAGCAGTAGGATTTAAGCCAGGAAATGCAGCAGGAGATGTAGCAGGAAATGCAGCAGCAGGAGAAGCAACAGAAGGAGATTCAGCAGAGGATGCATATTCAGCAGGATATGCAGCAGGAGATGCAGCAGGAGATGCAGAAGCAGGAGATGTAGCAGGAGATGAAGCAGTATCAGATGCAGCAGCAGATGCACCACATGGAGCAGAAAGAGATGCAGCAGGGGATGAAACAGCAGGAGATACAGAAGGAGGAGATACAGCAGCAGATGTAGCAGCAGGAGATGCAGGAAAACAAGTAGCAGAAGATGCAACAGCAGAAATTTTAGCAGGAGATGCAGCAGTACATGAAGCATTTCCTGCTGATGCATCTCCTTCTTCATATCCTGCTGATGCATCTCCTGCTAAATCAGCTCTTGCTGATGCATCTTTTGCTGCATCTCCTGCTACTGCATCTCCTGCTGCTGAATCTCCTGCTGATGCAATTCCTGCTGCATCTCCTGCTGCTGCAATTCCGGCAGCATTTCCTGATATATCTCCTACTTCTGCATCTGCGCATGCTGGATTCCCAGCTGCCTCTCCTGCTGCTATATCTGCTGCTTCATCTGCGGCTGCTGCATCTCCAGCTGCATCTCCTGCTGCTGCACCTCAAGCTGCTGCATCTTATTTTCTGCATCACCTTCTCTTCATCTCTCGCTGCTTCATCTCCCGCTGCATCTGCTGCTGCTGCATCTCCTGCTGCATCTGCTGCTGCATCTCACGCTACTACCGCCCCTGCTGGTGCATCTCCTGCTGCATCTCCTGCTGCTGCATCTCCTACTGCATCTCATGCTGCTACCTCACCTGCTGCTGCATCTCCCGCTGCTCAATGTCCTTCTTCATCTTGGCCTGCTACATATACTGTTGCTGCATCTCCTGCTGCTGCATCTCCTGCTGCTGCATCTGCTGCTGCATCTCCTCCTGCTGCATCTGCTGCAGCATCTCTTTCTGCTGAATCTCCAATTCATCTCCTGCTGCATTGCTGATGCAGCTCCTGCTGCATCTCCTGCTGCTTCATAAACTACTGCTGCATATCCTGCTGCTGCATATCCGGATGCAGCATATCCTATTGCATCTCCTGGTGTTGCTTCTCTTGCTGCTTCATTTTCTGCGGCATCTCCCGGTGAAGTTGCACTTCCTACTGCATCTCCCGGTGCTGCGTCTCTTGATGCTGTATTTCCTGCAGCATCTCCTGCTTCTGCAACTTCCACAGAATCTCCTGTTCCTGCTTCTCCTGCTGAATCTGCATCTCCTGCTACTTTAGAAATTACTGCTGCATCTCCGGCTGCATCATCTCTTCTACATCTCCTGCTGCTAAATCTCCTGCTGCTATATCTCCTGCTGCACCTACTGCTGCATCTCCTGCTGCATCAATTACTTCATATCCTGCTGCTGCATCTCCTGCTGTTCTATCTCCTGTTACACCTTTTGCTGCTGCATCACCTGCTACTGCATATACTGCTGCTGCATCTCCTGATAAATGTGGTGCTGCATCTGCTACTGCATCTGCTACAACACCATCTAATATAGCTGCATCTGCTGCTGAATCCTCTGCTTCTGGATCTCCTGCTGTTGCTTATCCTGTTGCATCTCCTGCTGCTGCAAACGCTGCTGCAGCATTTCCTGCTGCTGCATCTCATTCTGCTGCATCTCCTAAAGTATCTCCAGCTGCTGCATATCCTGCTGCTGTTATTCCGGCTGATGAATCCCCTGCTGCTGTTATTCCAGCTGATGAATCTCCTGCTGCTGCATCTCATGCTGTATCTCCTTCTTCATCTGCTGCTGCTTCATCAGCTGCATCTGCTGCTGCATCTCCTGTTGCTGCATCTCCTGTGAATATAATGCTGAATCTACTGATGAATATGCATCTCCCTCTGCAAGTCTTGCTGCTGCACCTCCTGCTGCATATCCTGATGCTGTATCTGCCTCGGATACAACATCTTCTGTTACTTCATTCAAGCTGCTGAATCTACTGCTCTATCTCCTACTGCATCTCCTGCTGCACATGCTGCTGCTTTATCTCCTGCTGCGTGTCATGATGCTGCACTTCCTGCTGGTGCAATTCTTCTGCATCTGATGCTGCATTTGCTGCTGCATCTCCTGCTGCACCTCCTGCTGCATCTGCTGCTGCTGCATCTCCTCATTATACATTTCCAGCTGCATCTCGTCCTGCTGCATCTGCTGCTACATCAGCTTGTACTGCCTCTCCTGCTGCATCTCTTTCTTCTGCATCTCTTTCTTCTGCATCTCATGCTGCTGAATCTCCTGCAGCTGCATCTCCTGCAGCTGCATTTCCTGCTGAATCTTCTGCTACTGCTTCTCCTGCTTCACCTCCTGCTGATTCTGCTCCTGCTGCTTCATCTCCTGCTGCTTCTCCTGCTTCTTCCTCTCCTGCTGCTTCATCTCCTCTTCCTGCATCTAATGCAGTATCTGCTGCTGCATCTCTGATGCATCTCCTGATGCATCTCCAACTGCATCTGGTTCTGCATCTCCTGCTGCTTCTTCTCCTACTGTATCTACTGCTGAATTTCCTCCTATATTTCCTGCTGTTTAATCTCCCGTTGAATCGACTGCTTCAGGTACTCCTGCATCTCCTGCTGCATCTGCTGCATCTGCATCTCCTGTTTCTGCATTTCCTGCTGCATCTGGCATCTCCTCCACCTGTATCTTCTGCTACTTCTGCTGCTTCATCACTTGCTGAATCTCTTGCTGCATCTCCTTCTGAATTTCCTGTTGCTGCATCACCTCCTACTCCATCTGCTGCAGTATTTCTTGCTGCTGCATATCCTGCTTCTTCATATCATGCTGCATTTCCTGATGCTGCATATCCTGACTGCTGCATATCCTGCTGCATTTCCTGCTGATGAATATTCTGCTGCTGCACCTCCTGCTGCTTCTCCTGCAGATGCATCTGCTGCATCTCCTGCTGCTAACATCTCCTTCTGGTGCATCTCCTGTGCAATCTCTAGCTACTCTATCTCCTACTGATTCCACATCTCCTCTTTCATTAGCTGCTGCATCTACTGCTGTTGCATCCACTTCTGCATCTCCTTCTGCTGCCGCTCCATCCTACATCTCCTCGTGCTTCATCTCTTGATGCATCTCCTGCTGCATCTCCTGCTGCATCTCCTACTGCATCTCCTACTGCTGCATCTCAAGGTGGATCTCCTCTTGTTAAATATGCTGCTGCATTTCCTGCTGCATCTCCTGCTGGTTCCTCTCCTGCTGCCTTTCCTAGTGATGCATATCCTGCTGGTGCATTTCCTGATGCATCTCTTTTTCTGCATCTCCTCCTGCATCTCTTCCTGCTGCATCTCCTGTTGAATCTCCTTCTACTGCGTCTGCTCATCTCCTGCTGCTGTACCTCCTGCTGAAGACTCGCCTTCTGTTACATCTCCTGCTGCATCTCGTAATGCTTCATCTCCTTCTGCTGCATCCCCTGCTGCTGTGTCTGTTACTGCATCTCCTGATTCATCTCCTGCTGCTCCATCTCCTGCTTTATTTCCTGATGCATCTCCTACAGCTGCATCTCCTACAGCTGCATCTCCTCTTGATGCATCTCCTGATGCATGTCGTGCTGATGACTCTCCTGCTGCTCCATCCCCTGCTGCTCCATCCTCTCTTACATGGACTGCTACTTCATATCCCTCTACATCTGCTGCGTCTGAGGCTTAACCTATTGCTTCACTTCCTGCTGCATCTCCTACTGCATCTCCTGCTGCTGCATCTCCTGCTTTTGCACCCCCGGCTGCATCTACTGCTTCTTAATTTCCTGCTGCATCTTATTCTGCTGCATCTCCTGCTACTGCATCTGCAGATGAATCTCCTGCTGCATCTGCTACTGCTGCACCTCCTGCTTCTGCATCTCCGGCTGGTGCATCTGCTGCTGAATCTCCTGCTGCTGCATGTCCTCCTGATGCATCTCCTGCTGCATCTCCTTCTGCGGTATCTCCTGCTGAAAATCCTGCTTCATCTCCTACGGCTGCATCTCCTGCAGCTGAATCTGCTGCAGCAGGAGATGAAGTCGTAGATGCAGCAGGAGATTCTGCAGCAGGAGACGAGGCAGGAGTTGCAGCATCAGATGAAGCAGCAGTAGATGCAGCAGAGAATGCAGTAGCACGAGATTCGGCAGTAGGAGATGCAACAGGAGATGCAGCTACAAGAGATGCAGCAACAGATGCAGCAGCAGAAGATACACGAGGACATCCAGCATCAGGGGATGCAGCAGCAGATTCAGCAGCAAATGCCACAGGAGACGCAGCAAAATGAGATGCAGAAGCAGATGCAGTAAGAGATGCAGATTAAGCAGTAGATGCAGCAGGAAGAGATGCTTCAGATGATACGGCATCAGGAGATGAGCAGGAGATTCAGCAGGAGATGCAGTAGGAGGAGAGGCAGGAGGAGATGATGCAGCAGCAGCAGACGCAGAAGCAGCAGATGAAACGGGTAATGCATCAGTAGTAGATACATTAGGGGATGCAGCAGCAGGAGATTCCGCAGCAGTAGATGGAGATTCAGCAGGAGATTCATCAGCAGGAGATGCTGCAGCAGATTCACAGTAGGACATGCAGGAGCAGGAGATGCAGCAGGAGATGGGCCAAAATAGATGCAGCAGAGAAACTGTAGGAGGAGATGCAACAGAAGGTTCAGGAGGAGGAGATGCAGCAGGAAATGTAGAAGGATATACAGCAGGAGAAGCATCAGGAAGAGATGCAGCAAGAGATGCAGTAGCAGCAGATGCAGCAGAAGATGCAGGAGAAGATGAGGCAGCAGATATAGCAAGATATAGCGTAGGAGATGCAGCAGGAAATGTATCATGTTATGCAGGAGAAGGAGATGAAGCAGGAGATGAAGCAGAAGGAGGTGCAGCAGTAGGAGATGCGTCAGGAGATGTAGAAGCAGATGCAGCAGGAGATGCAGATGTATCAGGAGATGCAGCAGCGGGACATGCTGCAGCAGATGCAGCAGGAGGAGATTCCGCAGGATATTGAGCAGGAGATGCAGCAGCAGAAGATACAAAAAGAGATGAAGCATGAGCAGATGCAGAAGCAGGCGATGCAGCATGAAATGCAGCAGCAGGTGATGTAGTAGTAGGAGATGCAGAAGGAGATGTAGCAG
>JAUNZM010003372.1:0-17835 GCA_033459285.1 Clamator glandarius
ACCCCAAAATACTGACACCCCCCCAGTGCTCCCAGTGCCCCCCAGTAACCATCGAACCCCCTCCCAGTGCTCCCAGTTCCTCCCAGTACCCATAGAGCCCCCTCCCAGTGCTCCCAGTTCCTCCCAGTACCCATAGAGCCCCCTCCCAGTGCTCCCAGTGCCCCCCAGTACCCATAGAGCCCCCTCCCAGTGCTCCCAGTTCCCCCCAGTACCCATAGAGCCCCCTCCCAGTGCTCCCAGTGCCCCCCAGTACCCAGAGAGCCCCCTCCCAGTGCTCCCAGTGCCCCCCAGTACCCATAGAGCCCCCTCCCAGTGCTCCCAGTTCCTCCCAGTACCCATAGAGCCCCCTCCCAGTGCTCCCAGTTCCCCCCAGTACCCAGAGAGCCCCCTCCCAGTGCTCCCAGTGCCCCCCAGTACCCATAGAGCCTCCTCCCAGTGCTCCCAGTTCCTCCCAGTACCCATAGAGCCCCCTCCCAGTGCTCCCAGTTCCCCCCAGTACCCATAGAGCCCCCTCCCAGTGCTCCCAGTGCCCCCCAGTACCCAGAGAGCCCCCTCCCAGTGCTCCCAGTGCCCCCCAGTACCCAGAGAGCCCCCTCCCAGTGCTCCCAGTGCCCCCCAGTACCCATAGAGCCTCCTCCCAGTGCTCCCAGTTCCTCCCAGTACCCATAGAGCCCCCTCCCAGTGCTCCCAGTTCCCCCCAGTACCCATAGAGCCCCCTCCCAGTGCTCCCAGTTCCCCCCAGTACCCAGAGAGCCCCCTCCCAGTGCTCCCAGTGCCCCCCAGTACCCATAGAGCCTCCTCCCAGTGCTCCCAGTTCCTCCCAGTACCCATAGAGCCCCCTCCCAGTGCTCCCAGTTCCCCCCAGTACCCATAGAGCCCCCTCCCAGTGCTCCCAGTTCCCCCCAGTACCCATAGAGCCCCCTCCCAGTGCTCCCAGTTCCTCCCAGTATCCATAGAGCCCCCTCCCAGTGCTCCCAGTTCCCCCCAGTACCCATAGAGCCCCCTCCCAGTGCTCCCAGTTCCCCCCAGTACCCATAGAGCCCCCTCCCAGTGCTCCCAGTTCCTCCCAGTATCCATAGAGCCCCCTCCCAGTGCTCCCAGTGCCCCCCAGTACCCATAGAGCCCCCTCCCAGTGCTCCCAGTTCCCCCCAGTACCCAGAGAGCCCCCTCCCAGTGCTCCCAGTGCCCCCCAGTATCCATAGAGCCTCCTCCCAGTGCTCCCAGTTCCTCCCAGTACCCATAGAGCCCCCTCCCAGTGCTCCCAGTACCCCCCAGTACCCATAGAGCCCCCTCCCAGTGCTCCCAGTTCCCCCCAGTACCCATAGAGCCCCCTCCCAGTGCTCCCAGTGCCCCCCAGTACCCAGACAGCCCCCTCCCAGTGCTCCCAGTGCCCCCCAGTACCCATAGAGCCTCCTCCCAGTGCTCCCAGTTCCTCCCAGTACCCATAGAGCCCCCTCCCAGTGCTCCCAGTTCCTCCCAGTACCCATAGAGCCCCCTCCCAGTGCTCCCAGTTCCCCCCAGTACCCATAGAGCCCCCTCCCAGTGCTCCCAGTGCCCCCCAGTACCCATAGAGCCCCCTCCCAGTGCTCCCAGTTCCTCCCAGTACCCATAGAGCCCCCTCCCAGTGCTCCCAGTTCCCCCCAGTACCCATAGAGCCCCCTCCCAGTGCTCCCAGTTCCCCCCAGTACCCATAGAGCCCCCTCCCAGTGCTCCCAGTTCCTCCCAGTACCCATAGAGCCCCCTCCCAGTGCTCCCAGTTCCTCCCAGTACCCATAGAGCCCCCTCCCAGTGCTCCCAGTGCCCCCCAGTACCCATAGAGCCCCCTCCCAGTGCTCCCAGTTCCTCCCAGTACCCATAGAGCCCCCTCCCAGTGATCCCAGTGCCCCCCAGTACCCATAGAGCCCCCTCCCAGTGCTCCCAGTTCCCCCCAGTACCCATAGAGCCCCCTCCCAGTGATCCCAGTGCCCCCCAGTACCCATAGAGCCCCCTCCCAGTGCTCCCAGTGCCCCCCAGTACCCATAGAGCCCCCTCCCAGTGCTCCCAGTTCCTCCCAGTACCCATAGAGCCCCCTCCCAGTGCTCCCAGTGCCCCCCAGTACCCATAGAGCCCCCTCCCAGTGCTCCCAGTTCCTCCCAGTACCCATAGAGCCCCCTCCCAGTGCTCCCAGTGCCCCCCAGTACCCATAGAGCCCCCTCCCAGTGCTCCCAGTTCCCCCCAGTACCCATAGAGCCCCCTCCCAGTGCTCCCAGTTCCTCCCAGTCCCCATAGAGCCCCCTCCCAGTGCTCCCAGTTCCCCCCAGTACCCATAGAGCCCCCTCCCAGTGCTCCCAGTTCCTCCCAGTACCCATAGAGCCCCCTCCCAGTGCTCCCAGTGCCCCCCAGTACCCATAGAGCCCCCTCCCAGTGCTCCCAGTTCCTCCCAGTACCCATAGAGCCCCCTCCCAGTTCTCCCAGTTCCTCCCAGTAACCATAGAGCCCCCTCCCAGTGCTCCCAGTTCCCCCCAGTACCCATAGAGCCCCCTCCCAGTGCTCCCAGTTCCTCCCAGTACCCATAGAGCCCCCTCCCAGTGCTCCCAGTTCCTCCCAGTACCCATAGAGCCCCCTCCCAGTGATCCCAGTGCCCCCCAGTACCCATAGAGCCCCCTCCCAGTGCTCCCAGTGCCCCCCAGTACCCATAGAGCCCCCTCCCAGTGCTCCCAGTTCCCCCCAGTACCCATAGAGCCCCCTCCCAGTGATCCCAGTGCCCCCCAGTACCCATAGAGCCCCCTCCCAGTGCTCCCAGTGCCCCCCAGTACCCATAGAGCCCCCTCCCAGTGCTCCCAGTTCCTCCCAGTACCCATAGAGCCCCCTCCCAGTGCTCCCAGTGCCCCCCAGTACCCATAGAGCCCCCTCCCAGTGCTCCCAGTTCCTCCCAGTACCCATAGAGCCCCCTCCCAGTGCTCCCAGTGCCCCCCAGTACCCATAGAGCCCCCTCCCAGTGCTCCCAGTTCCCCCCAGTACCCATAGAGCCCCCTCCCAGTGCTCCCAGTTCCTCCCAGTAACCATAGAGCCCCCTCCCAGTGCTCCCAGTTCCCCCCAGTACCCATAGAGCCCCCTCCCAGTGCTCCCAGTTCCTCCCAGTACCCATAGAGCCCCCTCCCAGTGCTCCCAGTTCCTCCCAGTCCCCATAGAGCCCCCTCCCAGTGCTCCCAGTTCCTCCCAGTACCCATAGAGCCCCCTCCCAGTGCTCCCAGTTCCTCCCAGTACCCATAGAGCCCCCTCCCAGTGCTCCCAGTTCCTCCCAGTCCCCATAGAGCCCCCTCCCAGTGCTCCCAGTTCCTCCCAGTACCCATAGAGCCCCCTCCCAGTGCTCCCAGTTCCTCCCAGTACCCATAGAGCCCCCTCCCAGTTCTCCCAGCTCCTCCCAGTATCCATAGAGCCCCCTCCCAGTGCTCCCAGTTCCTCCCAGTACCCATAGAGCCCCCTCCCAGTGCTCCCAGTGCCCCCCAGTACCCATAGAGCCCCCTCCCAGTGCTCCCAGTTCCCCCCAGTACCCATAGAGCCCCCTCCCAGTGCTCCCAGTTCCTCCCAGTACCCATAGAGCCCCCTCCCAGTGATCCCAGTGCCCCCCAGTACCCATAGAGCCCCCTCCCAGTGCTCCCAGTTCCTCCCAGTCCCCATAGAGCCCCCTCCCAGTGCTCCCAGTGCCCCCCAGTATCCATAGAGCCCCCTCCCAGTGCTCCCAGTTCCTCCCAGTACCCATAGAGCCCCCTCCCAGTGCTCCCAGTTC
Source organism: Clamator glandarius (assembly GCA_033459285.1). Lineage (NCBI taxonomy): Eukaryota > Metazoa > Chordata > Aves > Cuculiformes > Cuculidae > Clamator > Clamator glandarius. The sequence goes on from JAUNZM010003372.1 coordinate 3,770, forward strand.
CCCCCAGTACCCATAGAGCCCCCTCCCAGTGCTCCCAGTTCCCCCCAGTATCCATAGAGCCCCCTCCCAGTGCTCCCAGTTCCCCCCAGTACCCATAGAGCCCCCTCCCAGTGCTCCCAGTTCCCCCCAGTACCCATAGAGCCCCCTCCCAGTGCTCCCAGTTCCTCCCAGTACCCATAGAGCCCCCTCCCAGTGCTCCCAGTTCCTCCCAGTAACCATAGAGCCCCCTCCCAGTGCTCCCAGTTCCCCCCAGTACCCAGAGAGCCCCCTCCCAGTGCTCCCAGTGCCCCCCAGTACCCAGAGAGCCCCCTCCCAGTGCTCCCAGTGCCCCCCAGTACCCAGAGAGCCCCCTCCCAGTGCTCCCAGTGCCCCCCAGTACCCATAGAGCCTCCTCCCAGTGCTCCCAGTTCCTCCCAGTACCCATAGAGCCCCCTCCCAGTGCTCCCAGTACCCCCCAGTACCCATAGAGCCCCCTCCCAGTGCTCCCAGTTCCCCCCAGTACCCATAGAGCCCCCTCCCAGTGCTCCCAGTGCCCCCCAGTACCCAGACAGCCCCCTCCCAGTGCTCCCAGTGCCGCCCAGTACCCATAGAGCCTCCTCCCAGTGCTCCCAGTTCCTCCCAGTACCCATAGAGCCCCCTCCCAGTGCTCCCAGTTCCTCCCAGTACCCATAGAGCCCCCTCCCAGTGCTCCCAGTTCCCCCCAGTACCCATAGAGCCCCCTCCCAGTGCTCCCAGTGCCCCCCAGTACCCATAGAGCCCCCTCCCAGTGCTCCCAGTTCCTCCCAGTACCCATAGAGCCCCCTCCCAGTGCTCCCAGTTCCCCCCAGTACCCATAGAGCCCCCTCCCAGTGCTCCCAGTTCCTCCCAGTACCCATAGAGCCCCCTCCCAGTGCTCCCAGTTCCCCCCAGTACCCATAGAGCCCCCTCCCAGTGCTCCCAGTTCCTCCCAGTACCCATAGAGCCCCCTCCCAGTGCTCCCAGTTCCTCCCAGTACCCATAGAGCCCCCTCCCAGTGCTCCCAGTGCCCCCCAGTACCCATAGAGCCCCCTCCCAGTGCTCCCAGTTCCTCCCAGTACCCATAGAGCCCCCTCCCAGTGATCCCAGTGCCCCCCAGTACCCATAGAGCCCCCTCCCAGTGCTCCCAGTTCCCCCCAGTACCCATAGAGCCCCCTCCCAGTGATCCCAGTGCCCCCCAGTACCCATAGAGCCCCCTCCCAGTGCTCCCAGTGCCCCCCAGTACCCATAGAGCCCCCTCCCAGTGCTCCCAGTTCCTCCCAGTACCCATAGAGCCCCCTCCCAGTGCTCCCAGTGCCCCCCAGTACCCATAGAGCCCCCTCCCAGTGCTCCCAGTTCCTCCCAGTACCCATAGAGCCCCCTCCCAGTGCTCCCAGTGCCCCCCAGTACCCATAGAGCCCCCTCCCAGTGCTCTCCCAGTTCCCCCCAGTACCCATAGAGCCCCCTCCCAGTGCTCCCAGTTCCTCCCAGTGCCCCATAGAGCCCCCTCCCAGTGCTCCAGTTCCCCCAGTACCCATAGAGCCCCCTCCCAGTGCTCCCAGTTCCTCCCAGTACCCATAGAGCCCCCTCCCAGTGCTCCAGTGCCCCCCAGTACCCATAGAGCCCCCTCCCAGTGCTCCCAGTTCCTCCCAGTACCCATAGAGCCCCCTCCCAGTTCTCCCAGTTCCTCCCAGTAACCATAGAGCCCCCTCCCAGTGCTCCCAGTTCCCCCCAGTACCCATAGAGCCCCCTCCCAGTGCTCCCAGTTCCTCCCAGTACCCATAGAGCCCCCTCCCAGTGCTCCCAGTTCCTCCCAGTACCCATAGAGCCCCCTCCCAGTGATCCCAGTGCCCCCCAGTACCCATAGAGCCCCCTCCCAGTGCTCCCAGTGCCCCCAGTACCCATAGAGCCCCCTCCCAGTGATCCCAGTGCCCCCCAGTATCCATAGAGCCCCCTCCCAGTGCTCCCAGTTCCTCCCAGTACCCATAGCCCCCTCCCAGTGCTCCCAGTTCCTCCCAGTACCCATAGAGCCCCCTCCCAGTGCTCCCAGTTCCCCCCAGTACCCATAGAGCCCCCTCCCAGTGATCCAGTGCCCCCCAGTACCCATAGAGCCCCCTCCAGTGCTCCCAGTGCCCCCCAGTACCCATAGAGCCCCCTCCCAGTGCTCCCAGTTCCTCCCAGTACCCATAGAGCCCCCTCCCAGTGCTCCCAGTGCCCCCCAGTACCCATAGAGCCCCCTCCCAGTGCTCCCAGTTCCTCCCAGTACCCATAGAGCCCCCTCCCAGTGCTCCCAGTGCCCCCCAGTACCCATAGAGCCCCCTCCCAGTGCTCCCAGTTCCCCCCAGTACCCATAGAGCCCCCTCCCAGTGCTCCCAGTTCCTCCCAGTAACCATAGAGCCCCCTCCCAGTGCTCCCAGTTCCCCCCAGTACCCATAGAGCCCCCTCCCAGTGCTCCCAGTTCCTCCCAGTACCCATAGAGCCCCCTCCCAGTGCTCCCAGTTCCTCCCAGTCCCCATAGAGCCCCCTCCCAGTGCTCCCAGTTCCTCCCAGTACCCATAGAGCCCCCTCCCAGTGCTCCCAGTTCCTCCCAGTACCCATAGAGCCCCCTCCCAGTGCTCCCAGTTCCTCCCAGTACCCATAGAGCCCCCTCCCAGTGCTCCCAGTTCCTCCCAGTACCCATAGAGCCCCCTCCCAGTGCTCCCAGTTCCTCCCAGTACCCATAGAGCCCCCTCCCAGTTCTCCCAGCTCCTCCCAGTATCCATAGAGCCCCCTCCCAGTGCTCCCAGTTCCTCCAGTACCCATAGAGCCCCCTCCCAGTGCTCCCAGTGCCCCCCAGTACCCATAGAGCCCCCTCCCAGTGCTCCCAGTTCCCCCCAGTACCCATAGAGCCCCCTCCCAGTGCTCCCAGTTCCTCCCAGTACCCATAGAGCCCCCTCCCAGTGATCCCAGTGCCCCCCAGTACCCATAGAGCCCCCTCCCAGTGCTCCCAGTTCCTCCCAGTCCCCATAGAGCCCCCTCCCAGTGCTCCCAGTGCCCCCCAGTATCCATAGAGCCCCCTCCCAGTGCTCCCAGTTCCCCCCAGTACCCATAGAGCCCCCTCCCAGTGCTCCCAGTTCCCCCCAGTACCCATAGAGCCCCCTCCCAGTGCTCCCAGTTCCCCCCAGTATCCATAGAGCCCCCTCCCAGTGCTCCCAGTTCCCCCCAGTACCCATAGAGCCCCCTCCCAGTGCTCCCAGTTCCCCCCAGTACCCATAGAGCCCCCTCCCAGTGCTCCCAGTTCCTCCCAGTAACCATAGAGCCCCCTCCCAGTGCTCCCAGTTCCCCCCAGTACCCATAGAGCCCCCTCCCAGTGCTCCCAGTTCCCCCCAGTACCCATAGAGCCCCCTCCCAGTGCTCCCAGTTCCCCCCAGTATCCATAGAGCCCCCTCCCAGTGCTCCCAGTGCCCCCCAGTACCCATAGAGCCCCCTCCCAGTGCTCCCAGTGCCCCCCAGTACCCATAGAGCCCCCTCCCAGTGCTCCCAGTTCCTCCCAGTACCCATAGAGCCCCCTCCCAGTGCTCCCAGTTCCTCCCAGTAACCATAGAGCCCCCTCCCAGTGCTCCCAGTGCCCCCCAGTACCCATAGAGCCCCCTCCCAGTGCTCCCAGTTCCCCCCAGTAACCATAGAGCCCCTCCCAGTGCTCCCAGTTCCCCCCAGTACCCATAGAGCTCCCTCCCAGTGCTCCCAGTTCCTCCCAGTACCCATAGAGCCCCCTCCCAGTGCTCCCAGTTCCTCCCAGTACCCATAGAGCCCCCTCCCATTGCTCCCAGTTCCCCCCAGTAACCATAGAGCCCCCTCCCAGTGCTCCCAGTTCCTCCCAGTACCCATAGAGCCCCCTCCCAGTGCTCCCAGTTCCTCCCAGTGCCCCCCCAGTCCCCATGGGACCCCCTCCCAGTGCTCCCAGTTCGCCTCCCCCAGTGCTCCCCAGTCCCTCCCAGTCCCTCCCAGTCCCCATAGGATCCCCTCCCAGTCGCTCCCAGTTCCTCCCAGTCCCTCCCAGTGCCCCCCCAGTCCCCATAGGACCCCCTCCCAGTCCCTCCCAGTGCTCCCAGTCCCTCCCAGTGCCCCCCCAGTCCACATAGGACCCCCTCCCAGTCGCTCCCAGTTCCTCCCAGTCCCTCCCTCTCACTGCCCCCCCAGTCCCCATAGGACCCCCTCCCAGTGCTCCCAGTCCCCTCCCAGTACTTCCCAGTGCCCCCCCCAGTCCCCATAGGACCCCCTCCCAGTCCCTCCCAGTCGCTCCCAGTCCCTCCCAGTGCCCCCCCAGTCCCCATAGGACCCCCTCCCAGTCCCTCCCAGTGCTCCCAGTCCCTCCCAGTGCCCCCCCCAGTCCACATAGGACCCCCTCCCAGTCGCTCCCAGTTCCTCCCAGTCCCTCCCAGTGCCCCCCCAGTCCCCATAGGACCCCCCTCCCAGTGCTCCCAGTCCCTCCCAGTACTTCCCAGTGCCCCCCCCAGTCCCCATAGGACCCCTTCCCAGTCCCTCCCAGTCCCTCCCAGTCCCTCCCAGTGCCCCCCCAGTCCCCATAGGACCCCTCCCAGTCCCTCAGCCCTCCCAGTCCCTCCCAGTTCCCCCAGTACCGGGGGCTCCTCGAGCCGCAGCTGCTCCAGGACCCCCCGATGTCCTTCCAGCAGTTTCTCCTGACGCCGCTTCTGCGCCTCCTCCAGCTGGTGGGGGGGGGGGGGGGGACACCCCCAAAAATTACAACCCCCCCATCACAGAAAGTGGGACCCCCAAAAACCTATGTGGGGACCCCAAAACCCTGGGGGGACACCCCAAAAATGAGAGGGAGGGGGCTCTAAAATGAGGAGGGAGGGGATGGAGGGTTTTTGGGGTGCTGGGGAGGGATTTGGGGGTGCGGGAAGGGCTTGGAGGGGCTTTTTAGGTGAGGGGGGGGGTCTTTGCACCCCGAAAATGACCCTCCACAAAAAAAAGGGGGACCCTAAAAAACCCGGGGGGGACCCCAAAAATGAGAGAGGGGGCTTTAAAATGAGAAGGAAGGAGGGGGGATGGAGGGTTTTTGGGGTGCGGGGAGGGAGGGGCTTGGGGTCCCCAGGATGGGAGTTTGGGGTCCCACAGGGGAATTTTGGGGTCCCCAGGGTGGATTTTGGGGTCTCCAAGGTGGATTTTGGGGTCTCAAAAGGGAGATTTTGGGGTCCCACAGGGGAATTTTCGGGTCCCATAGGAGGATTTTGGGGTCTACAGGGTGGATTTTGGGGTCTCAAAGGGAGATTTTAGGGTCCCCAGGGTGGATTTTGGGGTCTCAAAGGCGGATTTTGGGGTCCCCAGCGTGGATTTTGGGGTCCCACAGGGGGATTTTGGGGTCCCCAGGGTGGACTTTGCTGTCTCAAAGGTGGATTTTGGGGTACACAGGGTGGATTTTGGGGTCTCAAAGGGGGATTCTGGGGTCCCCAGGGGCAGTTTTGGGGTCCCAGAGGGAGATTTTGGGGTCCCAGAGGGAGATTTTGGGGTGCCAAAGGTGGATTTTGGGGTCCCCAGGGTGGATTTTGGGGTCTCCGGGATGGATTTTGGGGTCCCCAGGGTGGATTTGGGGTCTCAAAGGGGATTTTGGGGTCCCTAGGGTGGATTTTGGGGTATCAAAGGGGGATACTGGGGTCCCCAGGGGCAGTTTTGGGGTCCCACAGGGAGATTATGGGGTCCCAGAGCGAGATTATGGGGTCCCAGAGGGAGATTTTGGGGTCCCCAGGGTGGATTTTGGGGTCCCACAAGGGAATTTTGGGGTCCCCAGGGTGGATTTTGGGGTCTCAAAGGGGAATTCTGGGGTCCCCAGGGGCAGTTTTGGGGTCCCAGAGGGAGATTTTGGGGTCCCAGAGGGAGATTTTGGGGTCCCCAGGGTGGATTTTGGGGTCCCCAAGGGAGATTTTGGGGTCCCCAGGGTGGACTTTGCTGTCTCAAAGGCAGATTTTGGGGTCCCCAGGGTGGATATTGAGGTCCCACAGGGGAATTTTGGGGTCCCCAGGGTGGATTTTGGGGTCTCAAAGGGGGATTCTGGGGTCCCCAGTGGCAGTTTTGGGGACCTACAGGGAGATTATGGGGTCCCAGAGGGAGATTTTGGGGTCTGCAGGGTGGATTTTGGGGTTCCCAGGGTGGATTTTGGGGTCCCCGGGGTGGCTGGGGGGGCCCTGGGGGTTTGGGGGGGGATCATTTTTGGGGGGGCCCCCCCAGTTTCGGGGCTCACCCTGCGGATGGAGGACACAGACTCGCTGATGTGGCGCCGGTTGATCTCCGTCAGCTCCCTTTGGGATGGGGGGATTCAGGGTTAATTTTTGGGGGTGGGGGGGTCCCCAAATTTAAAAAAAAAAAAGGGGGGCGGCAGGCCCAGGACACCCCCCTTAACCTTCCCCCCCTCAGGGCCCCCCAAAAGTGTTTCTCCACCCCTCCAGCCCCCCCAAAAAGGTGCCCCCCCCCCCCCAATTCTAACCCTACCCTGGATCTGGGCCTCCCAGTGCCCCCCAGTAACCATAGAGCCCCCTCCCAGTGCTCCCAGTTCCCCCCAGTACCCATAGAGCCCCCTCCCAGTGCTCCCAGTTCCTCCCAGTACCCATAGAGCCCCCTCCCAGTGCTCCCAGTTCCTCCCAGTACCCATAGAGCCCCCTCCCAGTGCTCCCAGTTCCTCCCAGTACCCATAGAGCCCCCTCCCAGTGCTCCCAGTGCCCCCCAGTCCCCATAGAGCCCCCTCCCAGTGCTCCCAGTTCCTCCCAGTACCCATAGAGCCCCCACCCAGTGCTCCCAGTTCCTCCCAGTACCCATAGAGCCCCCTCCCAGTGCTCCCAGTTCCTCCCAGTACCCATAGAGCCCCCTCCCAGTGCTCCCAGTTCCTCCCAGTACCCATAGAGCCCCCTCCCAGTGCTCCCAGTTCCTCCCAGTACCCATAGAGCCCCCTCCCAGTGCTCCCAGTTCCTCCCAGTACCCATAGAGCCCCCTCCCAGTGCTCCCAGGCCCTCCCAGTACCCATAGAGCCCCCTCCCAGTGCTCCCAGTTCCTCCCAGTACCCATAGAGCCCCTCCCAGTGCTCCCAGTTCCTCCCAGTACCCATAGAGCCCCTCCCAGTGCTCCCAGTGGCCCCCAGTACCCATAGAGCCCCCTCCCAGTGCTCCCAGTTCCTCCCAGTGCCCATAGAGCCCCCTCCCAGTGCTCCCAGTTCCTCCCAGTGCCCATAGAGCCCCCTCCCAGTGCTCCCAGTTCCTCCCAGTACCCATAGAGCCCCCTCCCAGTGCTCCCAGTTCCTCCCAGTACCCATAGAGCCCCCTCCCAGTGCTCCCAGTCCCTCCCAGTACCCATAGAGCCCCCTCCCAGTGCTCCCAGTTCCTCCCAGTACCCATAGAGCCCCCTCCCAGTGCTCCCAGTTCCCCCCAGTAACCATAGAGCCCCCTCCCAGTGCTCCCAGTTCCCCCCAGTACCCATAGAGCCCCCCTCCCAGTGCTCCCAGTGCCCCCCAGTACCCATAGAGCCCCCTCCCAGTGCTCCCAGTTCCCCCCAGTACCCATAGAGCCCCCTCCCAGTGCTCCCAGTTCCTCCCAGTCCCCATAGAGCCCCCTCCCAGTGCTCCCAGTTCCCCCAGTACCCATAGAGCCCCCTCCCAGTGCTCCCAGTTCCTCCCAGTACCCATAGAGCCCCCTCCCAGTGCTCCCAGTGCCCCCCAGTACCCATAGAGCCCCCTCCCAGTGCTCCCAGTTCCTCCCAGTACCCATAGAGCCCCCTCCCAGTTCTCCCAGTTCCTCCCAGTAACCATAGAGCCCCCTCCCAGTGCTCCCAGTTCCCCCCAGTACCCATAGAGCCCCCTCCCAGTGCTCCCAGTTCCTCCCAGTACCCATAGAGCCCCCTCCCAGTGCTCCCAGTTCCTCCCAGTACCCATAGAGCCCCCTCCCAGTGATCCCAGTGCCCCCCAGTACCCATAGAGCCCCCTCCCAGTGCTCCCAGTGCCCCCCAGTACCCATAGAGCCCCCTCCCAGTGATCCCAGTGCCCCCCAGTATCCATAGAGCCCCCTCCAGTGCTCCCAGTTCCTCCCAGTACCCATAGAGCCCCCTCCCAGTGCTCCCAGTTCCTCCCAGTACCCATAGAGCCCCCTCCCAGTGCTCCCAGTTCCCCCCAGTACCCATAGAGCCCCCTCCCAGTGATCCCAGTGCCCCCCAGTACCCATAGAGCCCCCTCCCAGTGCTCCCAGTGCCCCCCAGTACCCATAGAGCCCCCTCCCAGTGCTCCCAGTTCCTCCCAGTACCCATAGAGCCCCCTCCCAGTGCTCCCAGTGCCCCCCAGTACCCATAGAGCCCCCTCCCAGTGCTCCCAGTTCCTCCCAGTACCCATAGAGCCCCCTCCCAGTGCTCCCAGTGCCCCCCAGTACCCATAGAGCCCCCTCCCAGTGCTCCCAGTTCCCCCCAGTACCCATAGAGCCCCCTCCCAGTGCTCCCAGTTCCTCCCAGTAACCATAGAGCCCCCTCCCAGTGCTCCCAGTTCCCCCCAGTACCCATAGAGCCCCCTCCCAGTGCTCCCAGTTCCTCCCAGTACCCATAGAGCCCCCTCCCAGTGCTCCCAGTTCCTCCCAGTCCCCATAGAGCCCCCTCCCAGTGCTCCCAGTTCCTCCCAGTACCCATAGAGCCCCCTCCCAGTGCTCCCAGTTCCTCCCAGTACCCATAGAGCCCCCTCCCAGTGCTCCCAGTTCCTCCCAGTACCCATAGAGCCCCCTCCCAGTGCTCCCAGTTCCTCCCAGTACCCATAGAGCCCCCTCCCAGTGCTCCCAGTTCCTCCCAGTACCCATAGAGCCCCCTCCCAGTTCTCCCAGCTCCTCCCAGTATCCATAGAGCCCCCTCCCAGTGCTCCCAGTTCCTCCCAGTACCCATAGAGCCCCCTCCCAGTGCTCCCAGTGCCCCCCAGTACCCATAGAGCCCCCTCCCAGTGCTCCCAGTTCCCCCCAGTACCCATAGAGCCCCCTCCCAGTGCTCCCAGTTCCTCCCAGTACCCATAGAGCCCCCTCCCAGTGATCCCAGTGCCCCCCAGTACCCATAGAGCCCCCTCCCAGTGCTCCCAGTTCCTCCCAGTCCCCATAGAGCCCCCTCCCAGTGCTCCCAGTGCCCCCCAGTATCCATAGAGCCCCCTCCCAGTGCTCCCAGTTCCCCCCAGTACCCATAGAGCCCCCCTCCCAGTGCTCCCAGTTCCCCCCAGTACCCATAGAGCCCCCTCCAGTGCTCCCAGTTCCCCCCAGTATCCATAGAGCCCCCTCCCAGTGCTCCCAGTTCCCCCCAGTACCCATAGAGCCCCCTCCCAGTGCTCCCAGTTCCCCCCAGTACCCATAGAGCCCCCTCCCAGTGCTCCCAGTTCCTCCCAGTAACCATAGAGCCCCCTCCCAGTGCTCCCAGTTCCCCCCAGTACCCATAGAGCCCCCTCCCAGTGCTCCCAGTTCCCCCCAGTACCCATAGAGCCCCCTCCCAGTGCTCCCAGTTCCCCCCAGTATCCATAGAGCCCCCTCCCAGTGCTCCCAGTGCCCCCCAGTACCCATAGAGCCCCCTCCCAGTGCTCCCAGTGCCCCCCAGTACCCATAGAGCCCCCTCCCAGTGCTCCCAGTTCCTCCCAGTACCCATAGAGCCCCCTCCCAGTGCTCCCAGTTCCTCCCAGTAACCATAGAGCCCCCTCCCAGTGCTCCCAGTGCCCCCCAGTACCCATAGAGCCCCCTCCCAGTGCTCCCAGTTCCCCCCAGTAACCATAGAGCCCCTCCCAGTGCTCCCAGTTCCCCCCAGTACCCATAGAGCTCCCTCCCAGTGCTCCCAGTTCCTCCCAGTACCCATAGAGCCCCCTCCCAGTGCTCCCAGTTCCTCCCAGTACCCATAGAGCCCCCTCCCATTGCTCCCAGTTCCCCCCAGTAACCATAGAGCCCCCTCCCAGTGCTCCCAGTTCCTCCCAGTACCCATAGAGCCCCCTCCCAGTGCTCCCAGTTCCTCCCAGTGCCCCCCCAGTCCCCATGGGACCCCCTCCCAGTGCTCCCAGTTCGCCTCCCCCAGTGCTCCCAGTCCCTCCCAGTCCCTCCCAGTCCCCATAGGATCCCCTCCCAGTCGCTCCCAGTTCCTCCCAGTCCCTCCCAGTGCCCCCCCAGTCCCCATAGGACCCCCTCCCAGTCCCTCCCAGTGCTCCCAGTCCCTCCCAGTGCCCCCCCAGTCCACATAGGACCCCCTCCCAGTCGCTCCCAGTTCCTCCCAGTCCCTCCCTCTCACTGCCCCCCCAGTCCCCATAGGACCCCCTCCCAGTGCTCCCAGTCCCTCCCAGTACTTCCCAGTGCCCCCCCAGTCCCCATAGGACCCCCTCCCAGTCCCTCCCAGTCGCTCCCAGTCCCTCCCAGTGCCCCCCCAGTCCCCATAGGACCCCCTCCCAGTCCCTCCCAGTGCTCCCAGTCCCTCCCAGTGCCCCCCCAGTCCACATAGGACCCCCTCCCAGTCGCTCCCAGTTCCTCCCAGTCCCTCCCAGTGCCCCCCCAGTCCCCATAGGACCCCCTCCCAGTGCTCCCAGTCCCTCCCAGTACTTCCCAGTGCCCCCCCCAGTCCCCATAGGACCCCTTCCCAGTCCCTCCCAGTCCCTCCCAGTCCCTCCCAGTGCCCCCCCAGTCCCCATAGGACCCCCTCCCAGTCCCTCCCAGTCCCTCCCAGTTCCCCCAGTACCGGGGGCTCCTCGAGCCGCAGCTGCTCCAGGACCCCCCGATGTCCTTCCAGCAGTTTCTCCTGACGCCGCTTCTGCGCCTCCTCCAGCTGGTGGGGGGGGGGGGGGGGGACACCCCAAAAATTACAACCCCCCCATCACAGAAAGTGGGACCCCAAAAACCTATGTGGGGACCCCAAAACCCTGGGGGGACACCCCAAAAATGAGAGGGAGGGGGCTCTAAAATGAGGAGGGAGGGGATGGAGGGTTTTTGGGGTGCTGGGGAGGGATTTGGGGGTGCGGGAAGGGCTTGGAGGGGCTTTTTAGGTGAGGGGGGGGGTCTTTGCACCCCGAAAATGACCCTCCACAAAAAAAAGGGGGACCCTAAAAAACCCGGGGGGGACCCCAAAAATGAGAGAGGGGGCTTTAAAATGAGAAGGAAGGAGGGGGGATGGAGGGTTTTTGGGGTGCGGGGAGGGAGGGGCTTGGGGTCCCCAGGATGGGAGTTTGGGGTCCCACAGGGGAATTTTGGGGTCCCCAGGGTGGATTTTGGGGTCTCCAAGGTGGATTTTGGGGTCTCAAAGGGAGATTTTGGGGTCCCACAGGGGAATTTTCGGGTCCCATAGGAGGATTTTGGGGTCTACAGGGTGGATTTTGGGGTCTCAAAGGGAGATTTTAGGGTCCCCAGGGTGGATTTTGGGGTCTCAAAGGCGGATTTTGGGGTCCCCAGCGTGGATTTTGGGGTCCCACAGGGGGATTTTGGGGTCCCCAGGGTGGACTTTGCTGTCTCAAAGGTGGATTTTGGGGTACACAGGGTGGATTTTGGGGTCTCAAAGGGGGATTCTGGGGTCCCCAGGGGCAGTTTTGGGGTCCCAGAGGGAGATTTTGGGGTCCCAGAGGGAGATTTTGGGGTGCCAAAGGTGGATTTTGGGGTCCCCAGGGTGGATTTTGGGGTCTCCGGGATGGATTTTGGGGTCCCCAGGGTGGATTTGGGGTCTCAAAGGGGATTTTGGGGTCCCTAGGGTGGATTTTGGGGTATCAAAGGGGGATACTGGGGTCCCCAGGGGCAGTTTTGGGGTCCCACAGGGAGATTATGGGGTCCCAGAGCGAGATTATGGGGTCCCAGAGGGAGATTTTGGGGTCCCCAGGGTGGATTTTGGGGTCCCACAAGGGAATTTTGGGGTCCCCAGGGTGGATTTTGGGGTCTCAAAGGGGAATTCTGGGGTCCCCAGGGGCAGTTTTGGGGTCCCAGAGGGAGATTTTGGGGTCCCAGAGGGAGATTTTGGGGTCCCCAGGGTGGATTTTGGGGTCCCCAAGGGAGATTTTGGGGTCCCCAGGGTGGACTTTGCTGTCTCAAAGGCAGATTTTGGGGTCCCCAGGGTGGATATTGAGGTCCCACAGGGGAATTTTGGGGTCCCCAGGGTGGATTTTGGGGTCTCAAAGGGGGATTCTGGGGTCCCCAGTGGCAGTTTTGGGGACCTACAGGGAGATTATGGGGTCCCAGAGGGAGATTTTGGGGTCTGCAGGGTGGATTTTGGGGTTCCCAGGGTGGATTTTGGGGTCCCCGGGGTGGCTGGGGGGGCCCTGGGGGTTTGGGGGGGGATCATTTTTGGGGGGGGCCCCCCCAGTTTCGGGGCTCACCCTGCGGATGGAGGACACAGACTCGCTGATGTGGCGCCGGTTGATCTCCGTCAGCTCCCTTTGGGATGGGGGGATTCAGGGTTAATTTTTGGGGTGGGGGGGTCCCCAAATTTAAAAAAAAAAAGGGGGGCGGCAGGCCCAGGACACCCCCCTTAACCTTCCCCCCCTCAGGGCCCCCCAAAAGTGTTTCTCCACCCCTCCAGCCCCCCCAAAAAGGTGCCCCCCCCCCCCCAATTCTAACCCTACCCTGGATCTGGGCCTCCCAGTGCCCCCCAGTAACCATAGAGCCCCCTCCCAGTGCTCCCAGTTCCCCCCAGTACCCATAGAGCCCCCTCCCAGTGCTCCCAGTTCCTCCCAGTACCCATAGAGCCCCCTCCCAGTGCTCCCAGTTCCTCCCAGTACCCATAGAGCCCCCCTCCCAGTGCTCCCAGTTCCTCCCAGTACCCATAGAGCCCCCTCCCAGTGCTCCCAGTGCCCCCCAGTCCCCATAGAGCCCCCTCCCAGTGCTCCCAGTTCCTCCCAGTACCCATAGAGCCCCCACCCAGTGCTCCCAGTTCCTCCCAGTACCCATAGAGCCCCCTCCCAGTGCTCCCAGTTCCTCCCAGTACCCATAGAGCCCCCTCCCAGTGCTCCCAGTTCCTCCCAGTACCCATAGAGCCCCCTCCCAGTGCTCCCAGTTCCTCCCAGTACCCATAGAGCCCCCTCCCAGTGCTCCCAGTTCCTCCCAGTACCCATAGAGCCCCCTCCCAGTGCTCCCAGGCCCTCCCAGTACCCATAGAGCCCCCTCCCAGTGCTCCCAGTTCCTCCCAGTACCCATAGAGCCCCTCCCAGTGCTCCCAGTTCCTCCCAGTACCCATAGAGCCCCTCCCAGTGCTCCCAGTGGCCCCCAGTACCCATAGAGCCCCCTCCCAGTGCTCCCAGTTCCTCCCAGTGCCCATAGAGCCCCCTCCCAGTGCTCCCAGTTCCTCCCAGTGCCCATAGAGCCCCCTCCCAGTGCTCCCAGTTCCTCCCAGTACCCATAGAGCCCCCTCCCAGTGCTCCCAGTTCCTCCAGTACCCATAGAGCCCCCTCCCAGTGCTCCCAGTCCCTCCCAGTACCCATAGAGCCCCCTCCCAGTGCTCCCAGTTCCTCCCAGTACCCATAGAGCCCCCTCCCAGTGCTCCCAGTTCCCCCCAGTAACCATAGAGCCCCCTCCCAGTGCTCCCAGTTCCTCCCAGTACCCATAGAGCCCCCTCCCAGTGCTCCCAGTGCCTCCCAGTCCCCATAGAGCCCCCTCCCAGTGCTCCCAGTTCCTCCCAGTACCCATAGAGCCCCCTCCCAGTGCTCCCAGTTCCTCCCAGTCCCCATAGAGCCCCCTCCCAGTGCTCCCAGTTCCTCCCAGTCCCCATAGAGCCCCCTCCCAGTGCTCCCAGTTCCCCCCAGTATCCATAGAGCCCCCTCCCAGGGCTCCCAGTTCCTCCCAGTACCCATAGAGCCCCCTCCCAGTGCTCCCAGTTCCCCCAGTAACCACAGAGCCCCCTCCCAGTGCTCCCAGTTCCTCCCAGTCCCAATAGAGCCCCCTCCCAGTGCTCCCAGTTCCTCCCAGTACCCATAGAGCCCCCTCCCAGTGCTCCCAGTTCCTCCCAGTACCCATAGAGCCCCCTCCCAGTGCTCCCAGTGCCTCCCAGTACCCATAGAGCCCCCTCCCAGTGCTCCCAGTGCCTCCCAGTAACCATAGAGCCCCCTCCCAGTGCTCCCAGTTCCTCCAGTC
>JAUNZM010003373.1:0-10957 GCA_033459285.1 Clamator glandarius
CATTTTAAGACACAGAAACCAGACACGGTAACACAGACCTCGTGCTGATAACAAACAGTGAATTGCTGTCGATTATTCTTTAAAAATAAACTGAAATTCAGTAGCATTGAATAACTAATTTTCAGCATAAATTAATGCGTCACATACAGTTAAATAGGCTGTGGTCTTTCCACAATGATCAAACGGCTTCTATATAGATGTAAGAAATGCCCTGCCTATGAACCTGGTATTGTTTGCTGGACCGCACAGGAGCGAGACCATCTATCTCATCAAAGAAAATAATTGAAGGTCACATCTGGTGGGCCTAGAAGGAAAACACAAGAATACTGACATAAGTAAACCAACATTATTTTAAAGAGGAAATGCATGAAAAACATTACGGTTGGAAAGTCAGTTGCTGAGATTTTTCAGACAAGCATAGGGGATCTCTCCTAATTGAGCTAATGGCACGAATAACAGAAAAGAGCAGCCTCTGTTAACCCCTTGAGACTGGGTGACAGGAAACAAATCGTACCAGTAGTTTTTACAACTATTTGGCAGCTGCCGAGATCAGAGCCGGGACGCAGTGATAACTTTTGTCTATTCCAGTATTAACCAGCAGTGATAAATGACAGCCATTAAAGCTGGGCACCAGGCCACTGCATCCAGCTAAAGCAGGCACAGGGCGTCAAGGGTGTAGCAAGAGAGGAAATAATCCAAAGAGAGTCATAAGAAATATTAAGAGAGTAGAAAAGCATGCCTCACAAAGAAAAGCTCCAGCTCAACCTGCTGTGTTTTACAAGGACAAGTTTGAGGACAACAATTGTGTACACACAAGCAGAGGGCTTTTCAGTCCAGCAAAGGCACACGCACCACTAGCCTGAAGTTAAAAGCAAATCATTTTAGTTATGAAAAATAGCATCTACTTGAACCGCTTCAGGGGAATTCATTTAACAGCACAAGCAAAACAGGCTGCCTTGCTGGCAATGTTCACAGACAGTAACACAAGGGTTTTCTAAATGATGCTGCCGCAGCTCCATGGCTCGGGGGCCGCTGTCGGTCCGTCTGTCCGCCCTTCTGTCCGGCCGGGACGCACGCAGCCCAGGGACAGCGGCAGGGAGGCAACTCGCCAGCTCCTCCGGGATGAACTAACTGCTCGCCTTCTGCCTGCCCCTCTACAGGCGACCCGCACCAAAATTCCTCCGTGCAGCGCGCGAAGCCCCAGAACGCTCGAGCCGGGGAAGAGGAGGGAAGGCGCGGGGAAAGAGAAGGGAAGCGGGGGGGCAGGAGGGAAGCACTGGGAAGAGGAAGGAAACACGGGGACAGGAGGGAAGCCGAGGAGGGAAGCGCGGGGAAGGGGAGGGAGGCGGGGGGACGGTAAGGAAGCCGAGGAGGGAAGCGCGGCGCCAGGAGCTGCTCCGCGGGGTTTGACCGGCGGGCCGAGGCAGCGGGTCCCTCGCCGGGGCCGCGGAGCCCCTACCTGCGGCGGCGCCGCCTCCCGCCCGCGCTCACGGCTTAATAAGACCCGTCTGAAGTCCAGTTCTAGGCTCCTCTGAAGTCCTCTGAGGTCCCAGTACCTGAAGGGGCTGCAAGAAGCTGGGGAGCGGCTGTTCCCAAGGCTGTTCGACGGGTATAAAGTGGAGAGGGGCAGATTTAGACTAGACATAAGGAGGAATTTCTTCACGCTGAGGCTGGTGAGGCCCTGGCACAGGTTGCCCAGGGAAGCTGTGGCTGCCCCACCCCTGGAGGTGTTCAAGGCCAGGTTGGATGGAGCCTTGGGCAGCCTGAGCTAGTGGGATGTCCCTGCCCAGGGCAGGGGTTTGGAACTAGATGCTGTTTGAGGTGCCTTCCAACCCAAACCGTGCTATGATTCTAAAGTCCTACCTGAACAAAAGGGTCAGCAGTCATGACGAGATGAAAAAGTGAACCAAAACTTAAACCCTTCTGTCAGGTGACATAAAAACAAACGGGAGAAAAGCAGAGAAAGCTCAAGGATAGCAATGAGCTGCCCAGACGAACCGTGTGCGCTTCCCATCTTGTGGTGGCAACTCCGTGAATATTGAGGATCTGGAGGGGCGCACAGGGAAGTTTGTGACCTGAAGGGACTGTTGCCATTTCCCTCGTGCAGTTGGTGCGTGTGACTGAGGTAACATCCACAGCCTTAGAATCACAGAACCACTAAGTGGGAAAAGACTCCTCAAGCCAACCAAACCTGTCCACTACTCGACCATGTCCCTGAGCACCTCATCTACCCGGCTTTTAAATCTCTCTAGGGACTGTGCCTCAACCACCTCCCTGGGCCGCCTCTGCCAGGGCCTGATAATTCTTTTGAGGGAGAATTTTTTCCCAGTGTCAAATCTGAACTCCTCCTGGCACGACTCGAGGCCAAATGCTACAGACTGCTTGGTGAAGCAAAAGACACTATAAGCAGTCTTTTTGGTACACCAGGAACAAAAGGAATCCTAACAGTAGCACAAAATCCATTATTTGATAGAAATTCTTCAGCACCAAGAAATCTACAAAAGGCAGAACTTCAATACGCAGCTCTAACAGTCTGCAACGATATATTGGTACCGTGTACAGTTCTGGAATCCCCAACCTAAGAAGGACATGGAAGTGCTGGAACAGCCAGAGGCGGCCACAAAAATGATCGGAGGGCTGGAGCGCCTCTGCTATGAGGACAGGCTGACAGAGTTGGGGCTAGGAAGCTGGGGCTATTTGGGGCTACTTGGAGCGAGGAAGCTGGGGACTGCCATGATGCCTCCACTCAGTCCTCTCCTCTCGACACCAAAGAGACCAAGTGACTTTAGCTGCTCCTCAGACCGCTTCCCCTCTAAAACCTTCACCAACTTTGTGGCCTCCTCCTAGGGACACGCTCCAGTAGTTTGATATCCTTTTTATCAGGTTGCTCAGAGCCCCATCCAACCTGACCCTTGACTGCTTCCAGGGATGGGGCATTTACCACTTCTTGGGGCAACTTCTTCATTGCTGCTTGAAATTTTGGTTCAGACACTGAACTAGGACGGTTTGCCTCAAAAAAAAATCAAGCTGGGGCCCGTGGGGACTGTTAACAGTTAGCTGCTAACAGCTGGTCAAGGAAGATCAAGATTTGCTATTATAATTGTTTCAAAGAACCGTATAGGTCCAATATTCAGTCAAGACTAGTGACAGAAAATCTGATCAAAGCTCTGAGGAGTAAAAGTTTTGATCCCGGGAATGTTTCTGGTTCCTCTTCCACGCTGACACGCTTGTTCCATTTTTCAGTCATCAAACCGCTCCCACAGTCCCGCAGAAATGGAGGACAGCAGCCAAAGGGGAGATCGAGTTAAGCAAAAATTCTTTTATTACATTTCCAGTGTAATACATTATATTAAAATGTAAATTTTCAATGTGCTTGCCTCTGCCGTAGAATGAATACACCAAGTGTGGGATAAATTCTTACTTTGAAGTCTTAAGACTCCGACTGTTTAAGTGTAATGTTGTTCACAATCAAATATAGCCTGTGAATAAAATAGAACAGGCACCCCACTCAGGTGATTTATTTTTTATTAATACCCACCCAAACAGCACAGAGAAAAGAAAAAATCCCAGTAATACACAAATGTTTGCACAAACAAACTGTGAAGAAACAAAAAAAGAAAACTAAAACATAGGTAAGAAACCAAACGGGCACAGAGGGACTACACAGGTGTTCAGAATCACCTGTATGTGAGGGGAGATGACAGAGCAGCAGGGTATCGTGCCACAGATTTCATCGCAACGGATGCAAGTTTTTCTGCTCATAAAATTAGTCTTTGTGTTATTAATATCTTCTAAAAAATAACTGCCAAATTAACTGAGTGACATTTTTGCTGGGGCTTTAAAGAGGCAGACATCTTCAACACAGGGTAGTGCTTTGCTTTTACTTAATAATATTTATTTCCAATAAATATATATTTATAAATAAATAAATAAATAACTTTATCTCCAACAATATGTTCATTTTTATATAATAAGCAGATAGAATTCTCTCCAGCTAAATAGAAAGCTATTTACAATTGAATTCAACTACAAGCCACCTGATCGGTGACTAATGATTTATATAAAAATGCAATTCTCCAATATCAACATGACTGTCAATATTACACGCAAGACTAAACTTTACCTTAGAATGTTACAGTAGTAAATCTTGCTTTGTTTCATGTTAGGGTTTTTTTGACAAAAATATGCCATAGCAAAAGTCCTTTTTCTCCCACTTACTTTCTTTAGGTTGATAGTTACGTAAAAGCCACCTGAGGCGCTATCAGTTAATTAAAAAAAAATTACCTCTGAACTGCATTAAGAGATTTGTAAAGCATTTACATTTCATGAATCAAACTGAGAGCTGGTCTAAAACCTTCACGTAACGTGCAATGGACTATATAGCACTGCAGACTGCTTCAGAAAAATAATGATGAAAGTTTATCATCAAGTTTTCAATCGCCTCCTTATAAAGAGAGGTATTGAAATTGGCTGGGAGATGTACAGATCTGCAGTGTTCCAAAGCCAATTGCAGCACTATGTCATATTAAAAAAAAATATAAGCAGGATAAAAATATAAAGTAAAAACAATAGAAGGACTTTATTTGATCTTTCTTAATAAATTTTAAGATCTGTTTCTCTTGTATATATAAATAGATATGTAGAAATAATCTTTAGTGAATTATGCACAAACAACAACATGCAATGAAAAGAGAACATTACAGAGCAGAAGCATCACTGAGCACAGCTGAAGATTGTGATTTCTTTCTTCATTTCCTAGGAAGAAAAAAGACAAACCGGCAGTCAGCACAAATAAAAGCTTAAGAACCCTGTTATTTCTTCATAAGAAGAATAAAGACATCCATTCAATTGTTAGTCATATTTAGCTACCACCATCACAATGTCCTGCTATACCCACTAGCTTCAAAGACATCCTTACGCATCCAAAATAGAGAGTGAGCAGAGAAACTGTATGCATCTGTATCAAGCGATGATGCGTCTGTATCAACAGGGTGTCAACAAGAAGAAAGAGGAGACAGTGCCTGAAAAGCCATAAGTAAAGCTGGAAACGTTATTTCCTGCACTCTGAATAATTACATGTTAAAGTCCATCCTGTCTTTGAGTAGAGCCTGCTACTGACCCATTTGCACAGTCGCTCCAAACAGGAGATATTTTTATGTTTAAAGGTAATGGTAGAAGAAACAAAGAAAGTCCCTTTTAATTTGAGCTTTAAAAGTTAAGTCATAAAAGCTCACAAACCTTGATAGAACACAAATGACTCATAGAATCACCAGGTTGGAAAGGACCCACCACACGATCGAGTCCAACCGTTCCTATCAAATACTAAAACTTGCCCCTCAGCGCCTCATCCACCCATCCCTTAAACACTTCCAGGGAAGGTGACTCAACCACCTCCCTGGGCAGCCTGTTCCAGTGCCCAATGATCCTTTCCGTGAAAATTTTTTTCCTAATGTTCAGGCTAAACCTCCCCTGGCAGAGCTTGAGGCCATTTCCTCTCGTCCTGTCCCCTGTCACTTGGGAGAAGAGGCCAGCACCCTCCTCTCCACAACTTCCTTTAAGGGAGCTGGAGAGAGCAATGAGGTCTCCCCTCAGCCTCCTCTTCTCCAGGCTAAACAACCCCAGCTCTCTCAGCCGTTCCTCATAAGGCCTGTTGTCCAGCCCCCTCACCAGCTTCGTTGCTCCCTGAATCCAAGTAATCCTCACTGCTGCCCAAACAGAATGGAGCATCCGTTCTAACTCTTTATCAGATGTGGAAGAGATTGAGATGACTAAAGCCGCAGAGAAAAGGCTCCCTCTGTCTTAAAGCAGACTGAGAGGCATAAAGAATTCTATCTATTCTCGGGCACAAGCATCTCAAAGACAAATGGATTCAAGGATCTTGAATCTAAAGACTGAATATGCAACGTATCTAAATCAACTCAACACCGGGAATGCCTGACTGGGAACAAGGGTGCCGCTGGAAGGTTTCTGCTGCGTTCTGACAACTCAGAAATCCTTTCATAGAGGAGGAGATCAGAGAATTTGACTCATTAACATTAAACCATCATAAGCTGAGATCTCCCCATATGTTAAATTAAAGATGCTAGAGAAGTCTCACACTCTCTATGTTTCATACTTAAATTCCTTTTAAGAGTGGAGCGACTACTCAAAGAAGCATTGACCACGTCTGACTGCCTGTAAGGGGAGAACGAGGAAGTGACAGACGGAGAAAAGCAGCCTCCTTTATAGCCCCCCACCCCTACAAAGGTTCTGGAAAAGGACTGTTGACAGACTGAGATTAACTGCTTTGAGAGGGCTGTGGGCAGACCCACTGTATCCAAGTTCAAGCCTTTTCCTGCTGAAACTGCCGACAATTATGCCAAAGACAATAACTGTTTTGCAATACGGATAAATGTCTTCCAGACTGGAAAAGTCTTGTAACACAGGCAGCTAAGCAGGAAAGAGTAAATAAGCGTTATGTCCAGAGCACACAGATACATATGCATCACGCCCACATTCAGAACAGTGATAGAAAATGCTGTAAGATAAAAAACAATTACCTTCACTAGTCTGGTTTTGTCATAATCTTCCCGACGTTGGTAAATGCACTGACTGAGAACAGCATAGAGTTTTTCCAAGCGAAATATATTGAAGGTCTCACTTATCGCAGTGACAAAACTTAACAGTTGCTGAAGAAAAAAATGGAAACATGTTTAGACTAGCACAAAATCCTTGGAATAGGCTCTTTATTTTTTCACAAGCTACACAGTAACAATACAACACAAACGACATCCTCCTTTCTTATCCTGCAAAACAAAACGTGAGTTATACTTCTGAGAACAAATTAGATATCTCACAAGATTTAACTAGAGAAAATGAGTTAATCCTTCATATTTGAGAGAAAAAGCAGGCTTAAATTCCAGGCAATATGTAATTATGATTCAATCTATCAAATCAACGATGATGACTGTGAATCGACTGCTTCCAGAACAGCAGGGAATGAGACAATCCACTTTGTCACTTTGCTGCTGCAGCAAAGCCACTGCTGCCTTTTATGAGAGAAACTGTTGTGGCAATGCAGGACACCCTAAAACGGATCTTTGGAAGCCAGGCTACACGTCGTCTAGACACAGATGTGCCAGCTGGAGACAGAAGCATCCTTAGGGGCTCACCTTTACCCACGAGCTGCAAATGTACCATGCCTACAACTCTGCTCTCAGAACACACTGCTCAAGTGCCTGAAGTAGATCATGAAGCAAAGTAATTTCTGTTAACAGAGCTGTCGTTTCTGTTACCAGAGATGTGAGTGTGACAATGTCTGGGAAAGCAAGAGTCACCAGCTAGCGGCAGCACCTTGTTCTACTGCTGGGTGTTGTGTGAAGCTGCGAAGATGTAGCTTAAGAGAGCAGTCACACCAAGCGAAAATATTACTGCCTCCCCACTGCCCATCTTCAAACTCGGCCTCCCTCAGACCAGCTAGCACAAAATATTGTGTATCCTCCTCAACTTCGTTCTGTATAACATACGGATAAGAGGCACAAAACCCACGCAGCTTCCTTCCAGCTGCTGCAAGCATGAAAGACAGGATGTGGCAGAAACGCATGTGCTGTCACACAGATGACTGAAGATCAGTTCCTTGTGTTATGCTCTCCAATTTGTGAAAAGGAATTCCTTTTAGCCCCTGCGGCTAGGCCTAATTTTAGCCCTTTCCCCAACGGTAGCCAAGGATAGCAACTTTTCACCTAGGAGGGACTGGAAAACCCTTACAAAGCCATAACTGTATGAACACAAAATTCTAACATTGAATTATGAAAGAATTTCAGAAAAGTAGGTATTAGTATTTTATCCACTACAAGCTTTATGTCAACCTGCTAACTTCAGGTTTAAAGTCATCACTGCTAGAAAGAAAGGTCCTTTTCAGTTACTGAAGAACTCAAAACATGCAAAACCCAAACCAAAACCCACATACCCATCATAAAAACTACTAAGATATTAATAACCTGTGGTACTATCAGGTTGTCAGTGGGGCATTTTAAAATTCAACAAGCCCTTTTAAATTAAAAATCAGGAAGAGAAAACAGTCTCCTAGAATTTAAATCACCAATAGCAAGAACAGCAGCCTACACCACATGTGGAAACACAACAGTCATAGTTCTTTACAGGCTCAATTATTTCACAGGCTCAACGTCCTTCCCGTAAATTGCTTTAATTGGCACTGGTTAACAACTGACTTAATTTACAATGTACATGTAGCAAGACAATGTCTTTCTTTAATTTCAGTTTTGTTAATACTAGACTTACTTCGAGCTGACAGTAATCCACAATCACGGGCTGTGTGAGAATTTCCCTTGCTTCCTTTACTCCTGTCATCCGTTGCTCTGCAGCCCGAGAATGACTCGCACGAGTCATGCAGACCCATGAATCTGCAATGACACAGATTTCTTAAGTCAGGATTTCTGTTTATTTGGAATACAGCATTAGTGCAGTACCCTGTACCCAGAACATAGCCTCTCGCTGCAGTGACAGACACCAACCTGAAACAAAACCATCAGCTTCAGGATTTTATGAACACAGAATTCTTACTTTAGAGAGCAAGTACTACTGCAAAGCAAAGTTATTAGGTGAAGTTGCTTATTACATGAACTAATAAAGAGGAACAGAAAAGCCTTTGGAGACAAGCCCTTCATCAAAAATTAAAAAGCTGTGAACTTCAAAAGCTAAACACAGGTTGGGCAGAACTAGAGACAATTTTAAGCTTCTAAGGAAGCTTGGTGTTTCACGCTAAAGCAGAAATGAATGAGGAACGTCTGCAGGAGCCCCACGGTAGCCTTCATTGTGAAGCTTTAGGTGTTTTCAAGACAACCGAGGTTACGGGGCACCTTAAATTCCATATCTTGGTCCTTATCTCCAGTAAAGTTTATACAAGGGAAGTTTAGCGAGTGGAGAATACTCAGATACAAGTATACGAGCAATTATTGATAGAAAATTACCACTAAAGCAAACACCGTGAACTTGCAGTTAGCAGAGTTTTACATGTAGAATATCCTCACATGTGTTGTTTTTTGGTGCAGGAGGTTTAGCAGCTTGATTTAGAATCAGGTCTTCAAAAAACATTCTTCGTTCTTCCTCATTAGGCAACTGGATTCTGAAAACTTCATAATCCTTAAGAAACAATTCTCTTGCCTAAAGCACGAGACAAAAAGATCATTCAGAGATAAGGCCACACCAGTCCTTATTAAACTGAAATTCACCTGAAGTCATATGGATAAAAAACTATGAAAAGTTATCTTCTCGGTCTTAAAAGGCTTCATTTTTCATGGGTTAGCATGACAAATGAAAATATCTTCGCTAAGGAACACCTCTAGAGTTAAAGCTCAATGAAGGGACCGTACAACACACTGGTGATACTCACCCTTCCCAAGACTTCTTAATTTGTATTTACCTGTCTTGCTGTGTGTCAGTTTGAATCTTTATGGCAGCTGCAGAAGGAACAGGCAGGGCTGTTTTTATAAATTAACAAGAAACTGAATAAAAGAGTAAGAAAAGTATCAGCAGAAATACCTCTTCTGGAAGATCTGCATGACACACATCAGATGTCGCAAGCAGCAAAACCGGAGCAAATGCTGGAATGTTATGCAGCGATGTTGTAAACGTAGCTTTCACTGTAGCTCCAACAGCCTCCCACCACAAATGGATATGTGGGATATAAATGATACTCGGTGCTGTTCTTTGAGCTTCTCGCATCAACTGGTAAAATGAAAGCTTGGATAAGAAACCTAAACCACATAGAACAGGCTAAGAAATAACTATGTATCAGTGAAATTATCTTACAAAATAGGAGTATGTGAAGCCAAAACATCAAAACAAACCGACAAAAGAACAACTCCTTAACCGTAAGGTAAAATTTGCACTTGGACTCAAATACAGACATTGCTACATGGACAGAAGCAGGCCTGAACCTCTACTTGACATGAGAACTACTTAGTCATAAGACAACTTCTAAGAATCCTCTCAACTCAGCTAGTGTGGTAGTGTGCCTGAAAAAACAAGACTAAAACCTAGCAGCAGGATGTATTAGTCTGGGGAAATTGCTGCGTGACTGTGTCTACACCGTTCTCGGTTCTGAGCAGGCACATATCCCAGCCAGTCTGGAGCACAATCTGAACAAAGAGCTGGGTGAAAAGATGAGGGCTGGCGATGTAAAAGAAGCCTGGTTACAAGCCATTGCCTGCAGATGGTACCTCAGTCTCAGAAGCAGACAGGTGTTTACTGCACGAGGGAACTGGTATCAGTCCTTTCAGGTCACAAACTTCTTGAAAACACCTAAAGCTTCACAATGAAGATTATCCTTGGGCTCCCGCACACATTCCGCATTTATTTCTGCTTTAGCGTGAAACACCAAGCTTCCTTAGAAGCCAAAGCAAAGATTGAGAATTAACTTCCCAGCAACTCAAAACCACAAAAAAACTTGGACCTAAACACAAAGCATGTTTCTTCAGCCCTGCCTTCTCTAACCTAAATACATCCCACTACTGCATTATTTAAAGAGCAACAAAACCAAACATGCAAAGCAATAACATGAAAACTCTCCCAAAGCAAAACTTCACCATGCTTTTCTCCATCTGGGAAGAAAATGATAGAATGAACAAACACATGGTGAATGTAAGCCAGCTTGCCAAACGCATGATCAGAATAAGCTGTAAAGCTGCATGATAAGAACGTTTGAAGCAGCTCTACAAAACAGAAGAGATGGCAACTCTCTACTTCCCTCTCTGCTTGGCCCACAGGCCATTATCTAGACTATTGCTTAGGAGAGTCCTAAGGCTTAGGGAATAATCTGCTGACGTGCAGTTTGCCTTAAAGTGTCCTCAGGTCCATTCATTTGGTAGAGAAAATTCAAATGTTTCACGCAGGCAAACCCAACACATTGAGTGGAGCTCTTAAGCTTCCTCCTGCCAAAATAACCTGCTCTGGCAGG
>JAUNZM010003374.1:0-19935 GCA_033459285.1 Clamator glandarius
CCTGCCATGGGCAGGGGCACCTCCCACCAGATCAGGGGCTCCAAGCCCCATCTAAACTGGCCTTAAACTCGTCCAGGGATGGGGCAGCAAACACTTCCCTGTTCCAGGGTCTCCCCACCTCTATCATGAGGTCAGAAAGACCCTTGAGGTCGCCAACTCCAACCATTCCTGTCCACCACTAAGTCATGTCCCCAAGCACCTCATCTGCCCAGCTTCTAAATCCCTCCAAGGACAGGGACTCCACCACCACCCTGGGCACTTCCAGTGCTTGCGAACCCTATTGGTGAAGAAGTTGTTCCTGATGTCTAATCTGAACCTCCCCTGGTGCAGCTTGAGGACATTCCCTCTTGTCCCACCACCCACCACTTAGGAGAAGAGACTGAGACCCCCCCATAATCTCCTTTGAGGCAGTTGCTGAGAACGATGAGGTCTCCCTTCAACCTCCTCTTCTCCAGGCTGACCAACGCGAGGTCCCTCAGGTGCTCGTCAGAACCCTTGTCCTCCTTCATACTTCTTCTCTTGGACTTGTAGGTCTTTAACCTGGTGGCCAGGGTGGGGAGGAGATGCCAGGTCCTCCCCATCTCCTTTCACCTCTGAGCACCTCGAGGGCTTCTGGGATTCTCCAAGGACCACGAGGTCCAACCCAAATCACCAGAGGTGACCCCACACGGCACCAGCCCAGGTTCTCACTTGGTGGGGACTTGGGTGGCTTTTGAAGGAGGAGAAGAGGAACAGCAGGGTCCAGTGGCACTTGGAGCACTGGGAGAACACTGGGAGCACTGGAAGAACACTGGGAGGTAACTGGGACATCACTGGAAACATTGGGAGGTCACTGGGAGCACTGGGAGGGCGCAGAGGGGGAAACAGGAGCACTTGTGGGACACTGGGAGTGCACTGGGAGCACTCAGAGGACACTGGTAGGGCACTGGGTGCTTTGGGAGGACACTGGAGTTCTGGGAGACCCTCCCCATAGGCCCCCCCACTTCCACGGGGGGGCAGGTTTTGGGGTTCTCCCCTCACTTGAAGCGCTCCTCACTCTCCCCACGCTTCACTCACCTTCGCTCCAGGCGCCAGGAAATCCTCCATTCCCAGCATGCACCGCACGGGGCCGGGTGTGAGGTCCCTTCCGCCATCTTGAATGAGGACACAGAGCCTTTGGCCCGCACAGACCCCCCCACTGCACTTTGCGCCGGGTGGGTGATTTTGGGTCATTACAGGGGCTCTCAGAGAGCACGCAGGACTCCAGGACCCCCACCCCCATGCAGCCCTGTGACCCCCCCAACAAAGGGACTTCGCCCCCCTCAGCCCCCCCGCCCTCACCCCAGGCAGCCCCAGCACCCAAGCAGATACAGACCAGGCGTGGAGCCCTGCCCTGTCCTCCTGCCATGGCCTCTTGGGACCCCCCTCCCCATAAATGCCTTGGTCCCCCCAAAGATGTTTGGGTCCCCTCTGACCCCCTGTGCCCCCCCCAAAGCCCCTGTGACCCCCAAACTGAAATGGTTATTTGTAAATGGTGGAATGTAATATCAACTATCGTGTGTTAGAAACAAGAGAACCACTAAGAGAACTATAAGGACCCTTCTTGTCTCCCAGAGTCATTGGGATTGACCACTCAGATATAGCCACACCGGAACGACTCTGAGCTGTTTGATTTCCTTCCCCCTGGACCTGCAATGAGGTTCCAGGAATAAGGAATACTTGTCATTTTGGGGAAAGGTATGAGTTTGAAAACAATTCTGTGTATAAATTTTCGGTGCAATCACTGCTCGGCAGAAGCACCCTGAGGACAAATCCCGGGTCTTCTCCAGCGCTGAATAAAAGTGAACCTGCCTTAATGGTTAAATTAAACTATTAAACGTACGTTTCTTTGATTCCAGAGGTGCTTTTGCACAGCTGTTTCTCTCCTTGGAATTCCCTGTGTCCCCCGCCTGCCCGGGAGCCTTGATGGAAACCAGCAGCTGCCCCTCATGCATTGACAACCCAGCCAGCCGCCCGGCAGCCCTTAGAGCTGGAGCCAACACCGGCAGCCACCGCTGGTGGCTGAACCAGTCCTGCAGCCTCCAGACACAGTTGTCATTGACATGGTCCCAGAAGCCTCTCCCAGCCCGCCGGAGGCCGTGCTGCTGCAGGAAAAAGCCCAACAGGCACCGCTCCTGCCTGGAGAACTAGCAGCCCTATCATCACTTCCAAACCAGCCCATCCCTGATGGCCCTGATGGTGAGGAGCCTGCAGCCCTGCAGCCTCCACACGTGGCTCTAAACAAAATGCCCCCTGCGGCCCCACCACCCCAACGCTGGCAGCTCTGCTGCTGTGGAACCAGCTCGGCAGCGTGCGGAGACAGCCTAAAACCACCTGGCCCCTGCAAGCCCCCAGGCTCGCGTTCGCTGTCCCTGCTGCTGAGCAGAAATTCCAGCAACGTCCGCCTGCAGCTCAAAACCAAGTGCTCCTTGTGTGTCCCTTAGCTCGTTGTCAGCCCTACAACCTTCAACCCAACCCTGCAGCAGGAGGAGTCTCGTCCCTACGACTGGAAACTCGAGGCCTTCACGTTTCCATTTCTCCTCGGTGTGAATTTCAAAGGAAACCTTTGTGTCAGGGTCCTCAAAGATGTCTTGAAGTCTGCAAGAACAGAAAACTGATTTCTAGGGAAAGAAGACTGGACAGATTTCTATGGCCAGAACACTGACTTTGGGGGTGAGAACACCAATATTTTGGTCTAGGACACTGATTGTTGGGGACAGAGCACTGATTTTCACAGCCAGAACACTGATTTTTGGGAACAGAACACTGAGTCTTACTGCTAAAACTCCCGGTTTGCATTCAGAACTCCCATTTGGGGACCCAGAACACCGCTTTTGGGGGCCAGAATCCTCATTTTGTGGCCAGAGCCCACATTCCCAGAGCCCTGTCTTTGATTCCTGCTTTCCTCAGTGCCCACAGCTCTCTGGTTGGAGCGGGAACATCGATGTTTTGGGGACACAACTCCCATTTTTAGGGTGAGAACTGTGATTGTTGGGGCCAGGATTCCAATTCTGAGGGTCAAGAGTGCTGATTCTTGGGACAGAAGCCAAAATTTTGGAGCTGGAATAGTGACTTTTGGGGCAAGAACCCTAGGGGGAGGCAGAACCCCCTATTTTTGGGCCAGAGCCCCCAGTTTTGGGGCCAGAGCGCTGCTTTTTTCGAAGAACCCCCATTCGCAGCACCCGGCTTTGCCTCTTCCCCCGTCCCACAGGGCCCTCAGCTCCCCCCAAGCCCCACCCTGGGGACGGAGCCGTTGCCTGGCAACAGCGTGAGAGGGCTGGATTGGACAGTTACTGGCACATGGTGGGGCCTGAGTGTGAGTGACATGAGGCTGCAGCCAATCAGAGCCCAGCTCTCCCCTCTGAGCCAATCAGAGCCCAGCTCTCCCCTCAGAGACAATCAGATCCCAGCTCTCCCTTCAGAGACAATCAGAGCCCAGCTCTCCTCTCTGAGCCAATCAGAGCCCAGATCTCCCCACAGAGTCAATCACAGCCCAGCTCTCCCCTCAGAGCCAATCAGAGCCCAGCTCTCCCCTCGGAGACAATCAGAGCCCAGCTCTCCCCTCAGAGACAATCAGAGACCATCTCTCCCCTCGGAGTCAATCAGAGCCCAGCTCTCCCCACAGAGTCAATCAGAGCCCCCCTCAAGGACAGAGCCCCCACCCCTTGACCTCTGGCTTTCATCCCTCTTATGTCAGTGCCCACAGACCCCTGGATGGGGACAGAACACTGATTTTTGGAGTAAGAACACTCCTTTTTGGTGCCAGAACTCCCATTTTTAGGGCCGGAACACTAATTTTGCAGGCCAGAACACCGATTTTTGGGCTAGAACTGATTTTTGATGCCAGAACTCCCATTTCTGTGTCGAGAACACTGATTTTGAGGGAAAAATACATTTATTTTGGCGGCAAGAAGTTTGATTTTGGGGAGGAAACACTCGTTTTTGGGGCCAAAACACTGGTTTCTTGCACCAGAACACAGTTTGTACAGGTCAAAACATCAAATTCAGGACCAGAACACTTATATTTGGCGTCAGAACTTGACTTTTGAGGGCAGTACTTCCATTTTGGGGCCAGAGCCCCCAGTTGCAGACCCTTGGCTTCTAACTCTGCCTGCGTCAGTGCCCACAGCCCCCTGGTTGGAGCCAGAACTGCCCTTTCTGGAGACAGAATTCCGATAGTTTTGTGGCTTGAACACTAATTCTTGGGGCTAAAACATTGATTTCTTAGGGCTGGAACACCGATTTTGGGGGCCAAAATACCAAACTTTGAGCCACACCACCAAATTTCAGGCAAGAGCACACACGTCTGGGTCCAGAACTGCAACTTTCAGAGCCAGAACTCCCATTTTATTGTCCAGAGTACCCTTTT
This sequence comes from Clamator glandarius, assembly GCA_033459285.1. Classification (NCBI taxonomy): domain Eukaryota; kingdom Metazoa; phylum Chordata; class Aves; order Cuculiformes; family Cuculidae; genus Clamator; species Clamator glandarius. The sequence continues at coordinate 4,388 of JAUNZM010003374.1, forward strand.
GCGGCCAGAGCCCCTGTTCCCTGACCCGTGGCTTTGATCTCTGCTTTCTTCTGTGCCCAAAGCACCCTGGCTGGGAACAGAACTGCAATTTTGGGGCTAGAACACCTTATTCTTCTTCTCTTGGACATGTCAGTCTTTAAACTGGTGGCCAGGGTGGGGGGGAGATGCCAGGTCCTCTCCATCTCCTTTCATCTCTGGGCACCTCGAGGGCTTCCAGGGGGTTTCCAAGGACCATGGGGTCCAACCCAGCCCACCAGAGGTGACCCCACACGGCACCAGCCCAGGTCCTCCCTTGGTGGGGACTTGGGTGTCTTTTGAAGGAGGAGAAGAGGAACAGCAGGGCCATGGGGCCCAAGGGCACTGGGATCACTGGGAGGACACTGGGAGTGCACTGGGAGAACTTGGAAGGCCCTGGAAGAAAAGTGGGAGCACTGGGAGGGCACTGGGGGCACAGGGAGCACTGGGTGAAAACTGGAAGCACTGTTAGGGAACTGGGAATACTGGGAGAACAGGGAGGGCACTGGGAGCAGTGGGAGGGCACTGAGGGGCACTGGGAGCACTGGGAGAACACTGGGAGGTGACTGGGACATCATTGGAAACATTGGGAGGTCACTGGGAGCACTGGGATGGCGCAGAAGTGGAAATGGCAGCACTTGTGGGTCACTGGCAGGGCACTGGGAGCACTCAGAGGACACTGGTAGGGCACTGGGTGCTTTGGGAGGACACTGGAGTTCTGGGAGACCCTCCCCATAGGGACCGAGCCCCCCCCTCTTCCACGGAGGGGCAGGTTTTGGGGTTCCCCCCTCACTTGAAGCGCTCCTCACTCTCCACACGCTTCCATCACCTTCGCACCAGGCGCCAGGAAATCCTCCGTTCCCAGCATGCACCGCATGAGGCCGTGTGTGAGGTCCCTTCCGCCATCTTGGATGAGGGCACAGAGCCTTTTTGTGCCTTCACCGAGCGGCTGCACCGCCATCTTGGATGAGGGCACAGAGCCTTTGGCCCACACAGCGCCCCCCCACTGCACTTTGTGCGGGGTGCGGGGATTGTGGGTCATTAAAGGGGCTCTGAGAGAGCATGCAGGACTCCAGGACCCCCACCCCAATGCAGCCCTGTGACCCCCCAACAAAGGGACTTTGCCCCCTCAGCCCCCCCGCCCTCACCCCAGGCAGCCCCAGCACCCAAGCAGATACAGACCAGGCGTGGAGCCCTGACCCCCCCCCCCATGGCCTCTTGGGACCCCCCTCCCCACAAATGCCTCGGTCCCCCCAAAGATATTTGGGTCCCCTCTGACCCTCTGTGCCCCAACCAAAACCCCTGTGACCCTCCAAACTGAAATGGTGATTGGTAAATTGTGGGATGGAACATCAACTCTCATGTGTTAGAAACAAGAGAACCACTAAGAGAACTATAAGGACCCTTCTTGTCTCCCAGAGTCGTTGGGATTGACCACTCAGATATGGCCACACCGGAACGACTCTGAGCTGTTTGATTTCATTCCCCCTGGATCTGCAAGGAGGTTCCAGGAATAAGGAATACTTGTCATTTTGGGGAAAAGCATGAGTTTGAAAACAATTCTGTGTATAAATGTTCTGTGCAATCACTGCTCGGCAGAAGCACCCTGAGGACAAATCCCGAGTCTTCTCCAGCGCTGAATAAAAGTGAACCTGCCTTAATGGTTAAATTAAACTATTAAGCATACGTTTCTTTGATTCCAGAGGTGCTTTTGCACAGCTCTTTCTCTCTTTGGAATTCCCTGTGTCCCCCGCCTGCCCGGGAGCCCTGATGGAAACCAGCAGCTGCCCCTCATGCATTGATAACCCAGCCAGCCGCCCGGCAGCCCTTAGAGCTGGAGCCAACACCGGCAGCCACCGCTGGTGGCTGAACCAGTCCTGCAGCCTCCAGACACAGTTGTCATTGACATGGTCCCAGAAGCCTCTCCCAGCCCGCCGGAGGCCGTGCTGCTGCAGGAAAAAGCCCAACAGGCACCGCTCCTGCCTGGAGAACTAGCAGCCCTACCATCACTTCCAAACCAGCCCATCCCTGGTGGCCCTGATGGTGAGGAGCCTGCAGCCCTGCAGCCTCCACACGCGGCTCTAAACAAAATGCCCCCTGCGGCCCCACCACCCCAACGCTGGCAGCTCTGCTGCTGTGGAACCAGCTCGGCAGCGTGCGGAGACAGCCTAAAACCACCTGGCCCCTGCAAGCCCCCAGACTCGCGTTCGCTGTCCCTGCTGCTGAGCAGAAATTCCAGCAACGTCCGCCTGCAGCTCAAAACCAAGTGCTCCTTGTGTGTCCCTTAGCTCGTTGTCAGCCCTACAACCTTCAACCCAACCCTGCAGCAGGAGGAGTCTCGTCCCTACGACTGGAAACTCGAGGCCTTCACGTTTCCATTTCTCCTCGGTGTGAATTTCAAAGGAAACCTTCATGTCAGGGTCCTCAAAGATGTCTTGCAATCTGCAAAAACAGAAAACTGATTTCTAGGGAAAGAAGACTGGACAGATTTCTATGGCCAGAACCCTGACTTTGGGGGTCAGAACACCAATATTTTGGTCTAGAACATTGATTGTTGGGGACAGAGCACTGATTTTCACAGCCAGAACACTGACTTTTGGGAACAGAACACTGAGTATTACTGCTAGAACTCCCGGTTTGCATTCAGAACTCCCATTTGGGGGCCCAGAACACCGCTTTTGGGGGCCAGAATCCTCATTTTGTGGCCAGAGCCTCCATTCCCAGAGCCCTGTCTTTGATTCCTGCTTTCCTCAGTGCCCACAGCTCTCTGGTTGGAGCTGGAACATCGATGTTTTGGGGACACAACCCCCATTTTTAGCACAAGAACTCTGATTCTTGGGGCCAGGATTCCAATTCTGAGGGTCAAGAGTGCTGATTCTTGGGACAGAAGCCAAAATTTTGGGGCTGGAATAGTGACTTTTTAGGCAAGAACCCTCGGGGAAGGCAGAACCCTCTATTTTGGGCCAGAGCCCCCAGTTTTGGGGCCAGAGCGCTGCTTTTTTCGAAGAACCCCCATTCGCAGCCTCCGGCTTTGCCTCTTCCCCCGTCCCTCATGGCCCTCAGCTCCCCCCAAGCCCCACCCTGGGGACGGAGCCGTTGCCTGGCAACAGCGTGAGAGGGCGGGGATTGGACAGTTACTGGCACATGGTGGGGCCTGAGTGTGAGTGACGTGAGGCTGCAGCCAATCAGATCCTAGCTCTCCCCTGAGAGCCAATCAGAGCTCAGCTCTCCCTCTGAGCCAATCAGAGCCCAGCTCTCCCCTCAGAGACAATCAGAGCCCAGCTCTCCCCTCAAAGCCAATCAGAACCCAGCTCTCCCCTCGGAGACAATCAGAGCCCCTCTCAAGGACAGAGACCCCATCCCCAGACCTCTGGCTTTCATCCCTGCTTATGTCAGTGCCCACAGACCCCTAAATGGGGACAGAACACTGATTTTTGGAGTAAGAACACTCCTTTTTTGGTGCCAGAACTCCCATTTTTAGGGCCGGAACACTAATTTTGCAGGCCAGAACACCGATTTTTGGGCCAGAACTGATTTTTGATGCCAGAACTCCCATTTCTGTGTCAAGAACACTGATTTTGAGGGAAAAATACATTTATTTTGGAGGCAAGAAGTTTGATTTTGGGGAGGAAACATTCATTTTTGGGGCCAAAACACTAGTTTCTTGCACCAGAATACATTTTGTAGAGGTCAAAACCACAAATTTAGGACCAGAACACTGATATTTGGGTTCAGAACTTGACTTTTCAGGGCAGTACTTCCATTTTGGGGCCAGAGCCCCCAGTTGCAGACCCTTGGCTTGTATCTCTGCCTGCGTCAGTGCCCACAGCCCCCTGGTTGGAGCCAGAACTGCCCTTTCTGGGGACAGAATTCCGATAGTTTTGTGGCTTGAACACTAATTCTTGGGGCTAAAACATTGATTTCTTAGGGCTGTAACACCGATTTTGGGGGCCAAAATACCAACGTTTGAGCCACACCAGCAAATTTCAGGCAAGAGCACACACGTCTGGGTCCAGAACTGCAACTTTCAGAGCCAGAACTCCCATTTTAGGGTCCAGAGGACCCTTCTGGGGGCAGTGCCCCCGTTCCCAGACCCCTGGCTTTGATCTCTGCTTTCTTCAGTGCCCAAAGCACCCTGGCTAGGAACAGAACTGCAATTTTGGGTCTAGAACACCTTATTCTTCTTCTCTTGTACTTGTAGGTCTTTATCCTGGTGGCCAGGGTGGGGAGTAGATGCCAGGTCCTCTCCATCTCCTTTCATCTCTGGGCACCTCAAGGGCTTCCAGGGGGCCTCCAAGGACCATGGGATCCAACCCAACCCACCAGGGGTGACCCCACCCGGCACCAGCCCAGGTTCTCCCTTGGTGGGGATTTGGGTGGCTTTTGAAGGAAGAGAAGAGGAACAGCAGAGCCATGGGGCCCAAGGGCACTGGGATCACTGGGAGGACACTGGGAGGGCACTGGGAGTACTTGGATGGCCCTGGAAGAAAAGTGGGAGCACTGGGAGGGCACTGGGGGCACAGGGAGCACTGGGTGAAAACTGGAAGCACTGGGAGGGAACTGGGAATACTGGGAGAACAGGGAGGGCACTGGGAGCAGTGGGAGGGCACTGAGGGGCACTGGGAGCACTGGGAGAACACTGGGAGGTGACTGGGACATCATTGGAAACATTGGGAAGTCACTGTGAGCACTGGGATGGCGCAGAAGTGGAAATGGCAGCACTTGTGGGTCACTGGCAGGGCACTGGGAGCACTCAGAGGACACTGGTAGGGCACTGGGTGCTTTGGGAGGACACTGGAGTTCTGGGAGACCCTCCCATAGGGTCCGAGGCCCCCCCACTTCCACGGGGTGTGCAGGTTTTGAGGTTCCCCCCTCACTTGAAGAGCTCCTCACTCCCCCCACGCTTCCCTCACCTTCACTCCAGGCGCCAGGAAATCCTCCGTTCCCAGCGTGCACCGAGAGGAGCCGGTGCTGAGGTCCCTTCCGCCATCTTGGATGAGGGCACAGAGACTTCTATTTTGCATTCACCGAGCGGCCGCGCCGCCATCTTTGATGAGGGCGCAGAGCCTCTTTATGCATTCACCCCGTCAGGCCACGCTGCCATCTTGGATGGGGGCACAGAGCCTTTACTTGCATTCACCCCATGAGGCAACGCCGCCATCTTGGATGAGGGCACAGAGCTTTTTGTACACACAGCGTCCTCCACTGCCCTTTGCGGGGGGTGGGGGGGGTTATGGGTCATTAAAGGGGCTCTCAGAGAGCATGCAGGATTCCAGGACCCCCACCTCCACGCACCCCTGTGACCCCCCCACAAAGGGACTTTGCCCTCCTCAGGCTCCCAGCCCTCACCCCAGGCAGCCCCAGCACCCAAGCAGATACAGACCAGGCGTGGAGCCCTGCCCCCCCCACCTCCTATGGCCTCTTGTGAACCCCTCCCCACAAACACCTGGGTACCCTCAAATATTTTTGGGTCTCCTCTGACTCCCTGTGTCCCCCGCAAACCCCTGTGCCCCCCCAAACTGAAATGGTGATTTGTAAATTGTGAGATGGAACATCAACTCTCGTGTGTTAGAAACAAGAGAACCACTAAGAGAACTATAAGGACCCTTCTTGTCTCCCAGAGTCGTTGGGATTGACCACTCAGATATGGCCACACCGGAACGACTCTGAGCTGATTTGATTTCATTCCCCCTGGATCTGCAGTGAGGTTTCAGGAATAAGTAATACTTGTCATTTTGGGGAAAGGTATGAGTTTGAAAACAATTCTGTGTATAAAAGGGGATGACCAGGAAATTATTTCAATTTCATGGAAATCTTACTTCCTGGTGAAAAACTATTCCCAGAGAATTCTTCTAGCAAACCCTTTACTCAACATGCTTAGAAGAAGGTATTAAAAATGCATCAGATCTCCTGGTAGAGGCTCAGAGCACGCAAGATAAACGTCCTGCAGAGGAAGGAGGGATTGTGCTTATCCATTGTGATCAAAGCCTCTCTCCGAAGATCAAGGTCTCCAAGTCATGTTGAAGCAAGTTACACAACAAGATCAGGTGTTTGTACCGCACTAAGAGGGGAGGTGACACAAAACAGCATCTTATCACAGAATAACCAGGTTGGAAGAGACCCACCGGATTGTCGAGTCCAAGCATTCCCACCAATCCCTAAACCATGCCCCTAAGTACCTCATCCACCCTCACCTTAAACATCTCCAGGGCAGGTGCGTCAACCCCCTCCCTGGGCAGACTGTTCCAAAGCCTAATGACCCTTATAATCTGATTTATGTCACCGTCAACATCTCACACTCATTTTGTAAGTTCGTGGTTGTTTTTTTTCAATTTGCCATCTTGTCACTACTTTAAGTCTACTCCAGACATTTTTTATTATTTTAAAAATAGTTTAGATTTGAGCTAGGGGTAGTCTCGGATGTCAGCAGGTCTGGATTCAGTATCACCTTGGCCATGGACACAGGGGTGGGTGGAGGCCCCATAAGGTGCTGGTCAGGGCCAGGAATGTCCATGGATGCTCTCAGGGCCCTGACACTGCCCCATGGGTAGAGAGAAAGGAATGAACCACATGGAGACTTGAATGCTAATATGATGGGATCCCATGGAGAGGAGACACTCTGTAGCAGGGGAGAAGTGTGAGGAGGAAAGAGCAGCAGAGGCGTTATTTACTGACTGCTAACTCCCTCTTCTCCACCCTCCATCCTGCTCCTGGGGTTGGGATGGGCAGAGGAATTGTGACAGAATGTTTTAGTGTAGACTAGTGAATTGTAACTTAAATGTGCCTATTAAGACGCTTAAGGAGAATTGAATAACACTCACAGGGAAAATGCTACCATGGAATGCTGCTGCTTCTGAATGTCTTCTCTTATAGCACTTTCATTGCAAAGCACGACTTGGAGAACTTTCAGTCTAGGCTTGTGAACTGTAACATAAACATGGCTACTAAGGCATCACTTCAAAATTTCAGATCATTCAGCATAAGTCCCTCAGGAGAGCTGCTGCAATCAAATGTTGACTCTCGTTAAAGTCTTGTCTGGAAGCGCTTTCACTGCAAGCTGCAAAGCACGACTAAGAGAACGTTTTAGTATAGGGTACTGAATTGTGAATTAACTGCACCTAATAACAAGTTTTAGAAAAATTGAGTAAATATTGTGACATCAGTGATGTCTATGACGTCAATGACTGTTGTGACATCAATGATATATTTGACAGCTGTGTTGTCTGTAACTATTGTGACATCGGTAAAATCTGAGACGTCTGTGACATCAGTGATTATTTTGACATCAGTGACATCTATGATGTCTTTGACTATTCTGACTTTAGTGAAATCTGTGACATCTTTGATTTCTTTGACTATTGTTCCATCAGTGACATGTGACATCTGTGACGTCAGAAAAATCTGAGAAATCTGTGACTATTGTGACATCAGTGACATCTATGTTTTCTGGGACTATTTTGACATCAGTAACATCTGTGGCGTCTGTGAATATTGTGACATCAATGACATGAATGACATCTGTGAAGTCTATGAATAATGTAACATCAGTGACATTAAATGAAATCGATTATGTGTCAGACTATTGTGACATCAGTGACACCCATGATGTCTGTGACATCTGTGACTATTGTGACATCAGTGACGCCTGTGATTTCTGTGACTACTTTGACAGCAGCAACATCTCTGGTGTCTGTGACTATTTTGACATCAGTTGCATTAGTGACATCCGTTACATCTGTTACTATTGTGACATCTGTGACTATTCTGACTTCAGTGACATCTGTTCCGTCTTTGAAATCTGTGATGACTGTGAACATCACTGACAATTTTTACATCTGTTATTATAATGAAAAGTGAATTCTATGACAATGTGACATCTGTTACTATTGTGACATCAGTGACATATCTAATGTCTGTGATGTCTGTGAAGACTGAGACATCACTGACATCTGTAAAATCTTTGATGTCTGTGGCTATTGTAACATCAGTGACATCTGAGACATTTGTGATGTGTGTTACTATTGTGACATCAGTGACATCTTTTTCTTCTGACGTCTGTGATATCTGTGACCATTGTGACATCAATGACATCTGTGAGGTCAGTTCTGATTGTGTTGTCAGTGATATCTGTCACACCTGTGACTACTGTGACACCAGTGACATCTATGAAATCTGTAGACATCTGTGACTTTGTGAAATTAGTGACATCTCTTCTGTCTGTGACTATTGGGACACCAGTGACTTCTGTCATGACTTTGAAATCACTGACATCTGTGACATCCGTGACATCGGTAACTATTGTGACAACAGTGACATTTGTGAAGTCTGTGTCTATTGTGACGTCACTGGTATCTGTGATGTCATTGAAGTCTGTGACTATTGTGATATCATTGACATCTGTGACATCAGTGACTCCTGTGACATCTGTGGCATCTGTGATTTTAGAGATATCTGTGAATATTTTGACATCAGTGACATCAGCGACATCTCTGACTATTGCAAAATAAGTGACATCAGTGACATCTGTGACATCTGTGATTTTTGTTACATCAGTGACATATATTACATCTGTGAGTATTGTGACATCAGTGACATGATATGTCTTTGATGTCTGTGATGATTGTGATATCAGTATTAATATTTACATCTGTTAATATTATGATAAGGGTTTCTTCTGTGACGATGTGATGTCTGTGACTATTGTAACATCAGTGACATTTGTCTCACCTGTGACGGATGAGACATCAATGACATCAGTGAAATCTGCTATATCTGTGACTATTTTGACATCAGTGACTTTCTTGACATCTGTTAGTATTTTGACAACAGTGACATTTGTGAGTTCTGTTGCTCTTGTGACATCATTGATATCTGTGACACCTCTAACGTCTATGTCTATTGTTACATCAGTGGCGTCTGTGACATTTTTGACTATCGTGTCTTCAGTGACATCGGTGAAGTCCGTGGCTTTTGTGACACCACTGATAACTGTGACGCCAGTGATATCTGTGCCTATTGTGACATCAGTGATTTCTGTGACGTCTGTTAATCTTGTGACATCAGAGACATCTCTGTTATCTGTGAAGTCTGCTATGATTGTGACATCAGTGCCATCAGTGACGTCTGTGACTATTGTCACATCAGTGATATGTGTGATATCTGTTACTATTGTGATATCAGTGACATCTCTGAAGTCGGTGACTATTGTGACATCAGTGGTATCTGTTACATCTGTGATATCAGTGACTATTGTGACATCAGTACCCTGTATGACGTCTTTGACTATTGTGACATCAGTGACACATGTAACATTTGTAATGTCTGAGATGATTGTGTTATATGTGACATCTGTGACGTCTGTGACTATTGTGACATCAGTGACATCAGTGACATCTGTGACTATTGTGACTTCAGTGACATCTGTGACATCTGTGACTATTGTGACATCACTGATGCCTGTGACAGCTGTGATATCTGTGCCTACTGTGACATGAGTGACACCTATGATGTCTCTGACATCATCGACCTCAGTTTCATTTGTGACATCTGTGACTATTTTGAGATCAGTTACAACTGTGACATCAGTTATATCTTTGGCTATTGTTACATCAGTGACATCTGTGTAATCTGTGACTATTGTGACATCAGTGACATCTCTAACGTCTTTGAAATCTGTGACAATTTTTACATGTGTTACTATAATGACAAGACTGAATTCTGTGACGATTTGATGTCTATGGCTATTATACCATCAGTGACATCTGTCACACCTGTGATGACTCTGACATAATGACATCTTTGAAATCCGTGACAACTGTGACTATTGTGACATCAGTGACATTTGTGATGTCTGTGGCATCTGTGACTATAGTAACATCAGTGACAGCGGTGACGTCTGTGATTATTGTGACATCAGCGATATATGTGATGTCTGTCGCATCTGTGGCTGTTGTGATATCAGTGACAATTTTGACATCTGTTAATATTTTGATATCTGTGACATATGTGACGTCTCTTACTCTTGTGTCATCATTGACATCTGTGAAGTCTGCAACGACTGTGACATCAGTGACATCTGTTTTGTCTGTAACTATTGTCACGTCAGTTTGTATGTAACATGTTACTATTTTGATATCAGTGATATATCTACCCGCTATGATGTCAGTGATGACAGTGATATTACTGACATATGTGACGTCTGTGATGTCTGAGACATCTGAGACGACTGTGACTATTGTGACATCAGTGAGTATTGTGACGTCAGTGACTATTGTGACATCAGTGACGTCCATGGCGTCTCTGACTATTGTGACAACAGTGACAGTTGTGAAGTCTGTTACTATTGTGATATCAGTGACATTTTCTACATCTGTTACTATTTTGATATCAGTGACTCTTGTTACGTCTGTTCCTGTTGTGACATCATTGAAGTAATCTATGAATCTTGTGATATCAGTGACATCTGTGTGTCTGTTACTATTGTGACATTGGTGACATTGGTGACATCTGTTACAACTGTGAAGACAGTGACATCAATGACATCTGTGTAATCCATGACATCTGTAACTCTTGTGACATCAGTGACATTTGTGTTATCTGTGGCCTCTGTGAATATTGTGACATTGGTGACAGCTGTGACTATTGTAACATCAGTGACATCTGTTACGTCTTTGAAATCTGTGATGATTGTAACATCAGTGATAATCTTACATCTGTTACTGTCATCACAACAGTGAATTCTGTGATGATGTGATCTCTGTGACTACTGTAACATCAGTGACCTCTGTCACAGATGCCACTGATGAATGTGGCATCAATGAAATCTATGAAATCCGTGACATCTGTGATGATTGTGACATCAGTGACATTTGTGACGCCTCTGGCATCTGTGATTATTTTGACATCAGAAACAGCTGTGAAGTCTGTGACTATTTTGACATCAATGTCATTTTTGACATCTGTTACCATTGTGACATCAGCTACATTTGTGACGTCTGTTACTATTGTTATATCAGTGACATCAGTGACATGTGTGAAATCTGTGATGATTGTGACATCAGTGACATTTGTCAGGTCTGTTACTATTTTGATATCAGTAAAATTTGTGACGTCTTTTACTATTGTGACATCAGTGACATCAGTGACATACCTAAAGACTGTTACGTCTGTGACGATTCTGACATATGTGACATCTGTGAAGTCTTTGATGTTTGTCACTATTGTGTAATCGGTGACATCTGTGATGTCTGTGACTCTTGTGGCATTATTGACATCATGGACACCTCTGATGTCTGTTACATTAGTTACATCAGTGATATCTGTGAGTTTTCTGACATCACTGATATCTGTGATGTCCGTGACTACTGTGACATCACTGATAGCTGTGAGGTCTTTGATGTATTTGACTCTTGTGGCAGCAGTGACATCATTGACATCTGTGACATCTCTTACACTTGTGAACTCAGTGCCATCTGTCACGCCTGTGCCTACTGTGATATCAGTGACATCTTTGAAATCTGTATACATCTGTGGCTATTGTGACATCAGTGACATCTATTTTGTCTGTGACTATTGTTACACCGGTGACATCTGTGAAAATACTGACATCTGTGGCTATTGTGACATCAGTGACATCTATAATGTCTGTGATTGTTGTGAAATCAGTGACATCTGTGACAATTGCGACATCAGTGAGGTCAGTGACATCTATGTTGTCTGTGACTTTTGTGACAACATGTGACAACATCTGTGACATCAGTTACTATAGTGACATCAGTGTCATCTGTCACGACTTTGACAAATGTGACATCAGTGGCATCTGTGAAATCTGTGACATCTGTGATTATTCTGAAATCTGTTACATCTATATTGTCTGTGACTACTGTGACATCAGTGACATCAGTGTCGACTATGACTATTGTGACATCAGTTACATGTGCACTGTCTGAGAAGTCTGTGATGATTATGACATCAGTGACAATATTTACATCTGTTACTATTATGACAATAATGAATTCCTTCAAAATGTGAAGCCTGTGACTATTTTGACATCAGTGACATCTGTGATACCTGGGGCGACTGTGATATAAATGACATCTCTGAAATCAGTGACATCTGTGATTATTTTGACATAAGTGACATTTTTTATATCTGTGTCATCACTACAACTGTGACAGCAGTGAGAGCTGTGACGTCTCTGAGTATTGTGACATCAATGACATGAGTGACATCTGTGACGTCTATGAATAATGTAACATCAGTGACATTAATGAAATCGATTATGTGTCTGACTATTGTGACATCAGTGACACCCATGATGTCTGTGACATCTGTGACTATTGTGACATCAGTGACGCCTGTGTTTTCTGTGACTACTCTGACAGCAGCAACACCTCCGACATCTATGACTATTGGGACATCAGTGATATATTTGATGTCTGTTGAATCTGTGACTATTTTGACATCAGTGACATTTTTGACATCTGTTAATATTTTGACATCAATGACATTTCTGATGACTGTGACTATTGTGACTTCAGTGACATCTGTGAGGTCTGTGAATATTGTAACATCAGTGACATTAGTGACATCTGGGACACCTGTGACTTCTGTAAAATCAGTGAAATCTGTGAAAACTGTGTTATCTGTGACTATTATGACAACAGTGACATCTGTGTTTGTGAATATTGTGGCATAGGTTATATCTGTGACGTCTGCGACTATTGTGACTTCAGTGACATAAGTGACATGTTTGACATCGGTTATTATTGTGACATCAGTGACATCTGTGATGTCTGTAATGTCTGTGATTATTGAAACATCAGTGACATTTGTGATGTCAGTGACTATTGTGACATCAGTTGCTTTTGTGATGTGTGTGGCATCTGTGACTATTGTTAAATTAGTGACAGTTGTGAAGTCTGCAGCGACTGTGACTTCAGTGACATCTGTGACATCTGTGACTACTATGACATCATGTGAAGTCTGTGAAATCTTTTACATCTGTGAATATTGAGATATGTGACATCTGTAATTATTGTAACATCAGTGACAGCTTTGAAGTCTGTTACTATTGTGATATTAGTGACATTTGTGACGTCTGTTACTATTGTGACATCAGTGGCATCTGTGAAGTCTGCGACAATTTTGAAATCATTGATTTTATTTTCGTCTGTTACTGTCACATCAGTGATATATGTTACATCTGTAACTTTTGTGACATCAGTGATGTATCTAAATTCTATGATGTCTGTGAAGATTGTCTCGTCACGGGCATCAGTGACATCAGTGACGTCAGTGACTATTGTAACATCAGTGACATCACTGATATCTGTGAGGTCTGTGATGTCTGTGACTTTTGTGACATCAGTGACATAAGTGACATCTGTGATGTATGTTACTATTGTGACATCTGTGACAGTATTTTTAACTTGACCATTGTGACATCAGTTGCCTTTGTGATGTCTGTGGCATCTGTGACTATTTTGACATCACAGACGTCACAGCTATCACTTATGTAAACAATAGTCACAGATTCTGCAGACATCACAAATGCAACTGATGACGCAATAGTCACAGACATCACTAATGTCACAGATGTTACAATAGTAATCGGCTTCACAGATGTCACTGATGTCACAATAGTCACAGATGTCAGAGATGTTACTGATGTCACACTAGTCATAGACATAAGAGACGTCACAGATATCAGTGATATCACCACAGTAGTGGACATCACTAATGTCACAATAATCAAAGATGACTACAGATCTTGGTTATGTCACTGATGTCATAATATTCACAGATGTCACAGTGTTCACTGGTGTCACAATAGCTACAGACATCTCAGATGTCACAGATACCAGTGACATCACAATCATCACAAATGTCACAGAGATTAGATATGTCACTGATGTAACAATAATAACAGATGTCATAAATATCACCGATGTCACAATAGAAACATACATCATAAATGTCACTGATGTCACAGTAGTCGCAGACTTCACCAATGTCACTGATGTAACAATAGTCAAATAATTAGTAGCTGTCACTGATGTCATAATAGTCACTGATGAAACAAACATCAAAATGTCTTTGATGACACAATATTAACAGACCTCACAGCTTTCCTGGATGTCATAATAGTCACGGAGGCCACAGACATCACAAATGTCACTGATGACACAATATTCTGAGACATCACAGCCGTCACTGATGTCACAAATATCACACAGGACACAGATATCACAAATGTCACAATAGTCACAGATGTCATATATATGAGAGTTTCCCCAGATGTCCCTGATGCTTAAATAGTCACAGATTTCACAAAGGCAAAGAATGCACAGTTGTGATAATAGTAAGAGATGTAAATATTGTCACTGATAGCATAATCACCACAGACTTCTCAGACAGTACAGACGTCACTGATATCAAAATAGTCACAGATGTCACTGATGTCACTTATGTCACATTAGTCACAGACAACATAAATGTAACTGATTTCACAATAATCACAGATGTCACAGATTTCAGATGTCACTGATGTCACAGTTGTTGAAGGCATGACAGCTGACAATGATGTCACTATAGTAACTGATGTCTCAGATGTCACTGATGTCACAAAAGTAACAGACTTCACAAAATCACTGATGTCACAATTGTCACAGACAAAATAGATGTCACTGATGTCAGAATAGGCACAGATGTCACTGATGTAACTGATGTAACAATAGTCAAAGACATCAGAGATGTCCATGATGTCAATAATATCACAACAGTAACAGACATCACTGATGTCACGTAAGTCATTGATGTCAAAATAGTCACCGGCATTGCAGATGTCACATATATCTGTGTTTTCACTGATGTCACAATAGTCACAGATGTCAGAGATGTCACAATTATAACAGACATCACAAATATCACGGATGCCAAAATAGTAACAACTGTTAAAAGTTTCATTGATGTCACAATATCACAGACTTCACAGCTCTCACTGATGTCACAATAATCACAGACGCCGGAGACATCAAAATGTCACTCATGGCACAATAGTCACAGACGTCACCGCTGTTACGTATGTCACAATAGTCATAGATGACACGGATTTCACAGATATAACTGATGACACAGTCATCGCACTTGTGACAGGTGTCACTGATGTAACCACAGTCAAAGACACAAGAGATGTCACAGGTGTCACTAACGTCAGAATAGACCAAGATGTAATAGATGTCACAGATATCAAAATAGGCAATGATGCCACAGATTTCACTGACGTCACAAGAGTCACAGACATCACTGATGGCATAGATGTTACTGATGTCACAATCGTAACAGATTTCAGAGATTTCACAGATATTACTTATGTCAAAATAGTAACAGGCCTCACTGATGTCACTGATGTCACTGATGTCACAATAGTAACAGACGTTACAGATATCACTGAATGTCACAGTAGTCACACATATCACATATATCACAGGTATTTGTTATATCACAGTCGTCACATTTGTCTGTGGAGTCTC
>JAUNZM010003376.1:0-22667 GCA_033459285.1 Clamator glandarius
TCTGATGTCCAGCCGGAACCTCCCCTGGTGGAATTGAGGCAATTCCCTCTCATCCTGTCCCTTGGGAGAAGAGCCCAGCTCCCTCCTCTCCACAACCTCCTTTCAGGGAGTTGGAGAGAGCAATGAAGTCTCCCCTCAGCCTCCTCTTCTCCAGGCTAAATTCCCTCAGTGCTCTCAGACGCTCCTCTTGTTCTCCAGCCCCCTCACCAGCTTTGTTGCTCTTCTCTGGACTCGCTCCAGAGCCTCAACATCCTTCTTGTGGTGAGGGGCCCAGAACTGACCCCAGGATTCGAGGAGCGGTCTCACCAGTGCCGAGTCCAGAGGGAGAAGAACCTGCTGGCCACGCCGTTTCTGATCCAAGCCAAGATGCCACTGGCCTTCTTGGCAACCTGGGCCACTGCTGGCACATGTTCAACCAACACCCCCAGGTTCTTCACCTCCAGGCAGTTTCCAGCCAGACTTCTCCTAGTCTCGAGCTGCTCAGGGTTGTTGTGCCCCAAGTGCAGGACCCGGCATTTGGCCTTGTTAAACCTCATCCCATTGGTCTCAGCTCATGGATCCAGCCTGTTCAGATCCCTTTCGAGCCTCCTGACCCTCCAGCAGATCCAGCTTCCACCCAGCTTAGTGTCATCTGCAAACTTGCTAAGGGAGCGCTCGATGCCTTCATCCAGGTCATTGATAAAGACATTGAACAGGGCTGGACCCAGCACTGAGCCCTGGGGAACACCACTTGGAACTGGCCTCCAGCTGGAGTTAACTCCATTTCCCACCTCTCTCTGGGCCGTCCTGCCAACCAGTTTTCCACCCCGGAGAGCGATCCCTTGTCCCAGCCGAGGTGACAGTTTCCTAACCAGAATGCTGTGAGAAACTGTGTCAAAGGCTTTACTGAGGTCCAGGAAGACTCATCCACAGCCTTTCCCTCATCCAGCATCCGAGTCACTTGGTCATAGAAGATGATCAGGTTAGTTTGGCAAGACCTGCCTTTTTGAATCCGTGTTGACTGGGCCTGATCCCCCAGTTCTCTTGCATGGGCTTCATGATAGCACTCAAGATCACCTGTTCCATGACTTTCCCTGGCACTGAGGTCAGACTGACAGGCCTGTAGTGCCCTGGATCCTCCCTGCCACCCTTCTTGGAGATGGGCACAACATCAGCCTCCAGTCCAGTGGAACCTCCCCAGTCAGCCAGGGCTGCTGGGAGATGATGGAAAGGGGTTTGGCCAGCACATCCACCAGCTCCTTCAATACCCTCGGGTGAATCCCATCTGGCCCCATAGACTTGTGGGTGTCTAGTCAGGCTAGCAGGGCTCTGACCACCTCCCCTTGGATCATGGGAACCTCATTTTGCTCCTCTAGCTTCTGGGTTTGCACACAGATGGAACAACTTTCTTTACAATTAAAGACTGAGGCAAAGAAGGCATTAAGTACCTCAGCCTTTTCTTCATCCCCAGTCACTGTTGTTCCTTCATTGTTGCATCCAATAGTGACTGTATGGTCTCCCTGGTCCTTCTTTTATTATTTATATATTTATAGAAAGATTTTTTGTTAAATAAATTTTTTGTTCAATTTGATAAATTTAGTATAAAAAGCATTCTATTCTCTGTTGAGGTTCTGGGCCTTAAGGAGGTGATGGATGGGTCTGGTGTTAAGATGTCACTTACGTCTCAGACACTCAGAATCCAGCAGGAAACATCTGGCTGTGAAGGGGGCAGTGAGGTCTGTTCTGTCTGGATGTGACAGGGCAACAGCAGGAACACGGCTGGGAAAGGACCTCTGCCCAAGCCCCCACAGGACCTGTGCAGGGAGAGGGCTTGGATACGAATGGTCATGTCCATTCTCCTTGAGGACAGGATGGGACGGCAGCAGCACGTGGTCGTGTCTAAGGGAGAAGCTGAAAGGGCAGCAGCAGTCGTGTGATTTACAAGTGTCACAATTTGAGTCAGAGTAGTGGAAAACACAGAGGAGCCTCCTCAGGCCAGGATTGCGCTGGCAGCATCCCCGGGCAAATCCCTTACGGTAAGGAGGCACCACAGGTCCTCTGCACTTTGGCACCTGCCAGGATCTGCTGACAGTGCCTCTGGGGCAAGTCCCTTGTGTCCCTTCTGTGGCCCCTGCAGTGACACAGACACAAGTCTCTTCCAGTAAGGGGGTGCCTCGGGCAATTTACCATTTCTCCTGCCCACAGGCTTTGCAGGAAGTTATTAAAGTTCCTTGACATTTCTATATGTGCATATAAACCGATTTTATTATAGCAGTTTGTAACTGGATGGGGGTTGGGCGATGGCTGGGGATGACGTGCTGTGTGCAGAAACAGGTCTCGAGCAATCAAGCACCAATTTCTCACCAAGAGAGAAGCAAATGCAGGTAAGGGATATACAAGTAGAAGCCAAATATGGAGAGATACAGAGACCTAGCGTGATGTTAGGGGAGAGGAGAAGGAGTCACAAAGTGGAACTTGGAAGGTGGAGACTGACTGTCAGGGAGGAGAAACGTCATGGGAAGGGTAGTCGATGGACGAACTATTTTTTGAGATTGAAGGTCACAGGCTCCTAGAATATCTTGGGTTGGAAGGGTCTCATGAGGATCACTGAGTCCAACCCCCTGATCCTCACCCCACTGTGTAAAATGAAGCTGTATGACTAAGTTCACTCTCAAGATGCTCCTTGAACTCTGACAGGCTTGTTGCCCTGACCACATCCCTGCTGAGCCTGTTCCACTGACCGAGCACCCTCTTCATGAAGAAAGTTTTCCTGAAGTCCAATTGGTCACCAGAGAGAGGAGATCAGCCTCTTCCCCTCCATCGCCCCCATGGAGGCAGTTGCAGGCTGGGAGGAGGTCCCAGCCAGTCCCCAGCCGTGTCCCGTGCTGGGCTCTGCACACAGCCCTGCTCTGGGCTCTGCCAAGCTCTGCGTGAGAAGAGAGGCCGGGCAGGGCTGTTGTTCACCTGGCACAGACACCGAGTCCAGCAGGAGGGAGAAGATGGACAGAGGGCAGATCTCACCCGCCAGCTGGGGAGAGTGGCCAGTGCTGCAACTGATGATGAGAGAGCCCAGTGCCCTGGGGCACCTTCCCAGTCTGTCCCTGCCACCAAGGGCACCCACTGGCCTCCTCTCTCCTGCACCTGCAGGGCTGGGCTCTGCCCCTCACACCCTCTGCAGCCTGTCCTCCCCCTGCATGGTCACACAGCTCAGCCAGCACTGCGGGTGTCCTCTGCCGGGCACTTTCCAGCTCAGCCCTGTCCCTCCCAGCTCTCCCCACAGCCCTTTCTCTCCAGCCCCACGGAGCAGCCCAGTCTGGGCTGGCCCCATGGCAGTGCCCACCCAGGGTGCAGCAGAGCTCTGGGCTCTCCCCACAGCCCCAGCCCCTCTGGAGGGCACGGCAGCTGCTGGGGGGCAGAGGTGGGTCTCAGCCTCCCCCACAGCCCCAGGGCTGGAGGCTTGACCCACTACAAGGACATGGAGAGCAGTGAAATCCAGGATTCCAGTTGTCAGCCCAGCAGATGCCACCACAGCCTGACTGGGCCTGCTCCGTTCCAGCCCCTCTGCCCAGGCCAGGACAAGAGTCTGAGCTCAGCAGCAGGGCAGCCCGGCCCACACGAGGGCCTGCACGGAGAGGTTTCTCTTGCTCATGGATTCTTCTCTGCAGACACAGAAACGCTCCCTTGCTCTTCTCCAGGGAATCCCTTTCCCCAGGGAAGTGTTTCCACGCTGGCCTGGCTGCCAGTCCTCTTTCCCCTTCTCTGCAGCCCACGAGTCCCCTTTTATGACCCAACCTTCTAAGTTCAGGCCCTTCTACGTGCTGACTCTTTATGACCCAACTCTTTAAAGAATCTCCTATGACCTGACTCTCCTGTCACCCTACTGTGACCCGAGACTTGTAAGACCCAACTCTTGAATTCCTTGACTCTTCTTTGACTTTATTGTGACCTGACACTTTGGTGACCCGACTCTTCTATCACTCTTCTGTGAGCCTGCTCTCCTGTAATCAAACTTTTCTATCATCCTTCTCTGACCTGACTCCTGTATGACCCTACTCTTATTCTGTGACCCAACTCTTCTATGATCCTTCTTCTATGACTCAGTTCTTTTATAACCTGACTCTTCTGTGCCCCTTCTCTGACCTAACAGGGCCATGACCCAGCTCTTCTCTAACCCAACATTTCTACCACCTGATCCTTGTGTGACCAAACACCTCTATGACCCTTCCATGACCTGTTCTCTATCACACTCGTCATGCAAGGAGGGCAGTAGGATTGTCTGGGAATCACTGGGATGCACTAGGAGTCACTGAGAGGGCATTGGGATATATTGGGAGTCTCTGGGATGTGCTAGGAGTCACTGGGAAATACGGGGAGTCACCGGGAAAGTACTGGGAGGCACTGGGATGCACATGGAGGGCGCTGGGAAAAACCGGGAGGTTGCTGGGATGCACTAGGAGTCACTGGGACGGCACTAGGATGAACTGGGAGTCACTGTTATGCATTGGGAGAGCACAGGGACGAACTGGGAGGGCACTGGAAGGGACTGGGAGGCACTGGGTTGCACTGGGAGGGCACTAGGAGCACTGGGACATACTGGGAGTGCACTTGGAGTTACTGGGGAGCACTGGGACGCACTGGGAGGCCATTGGAGAGCACTTTGAGGTCACTGGTTCCACAGTGGTCCCTTGCTGGTGTGCAGAGGTGCCTTACTGGTGCCTTACTGGTCTGTACTGGTGCCATCCTGACATCTCTGTTGTTAATACTGGGAGCACTGGTGCCATCGTGGTCCCATGCTGGTTCCTTGCTGGTCTGTACTAGTGCTGTACTGGGACCTGTGGAGTCCATACTGGGTGTACTGGTGTAATACTTGCTCCACACTGGTCCTATATTGGTCTGTAGTGGTGCATTAATGGTCTGTACTGGTCCATAGTGGGAGCACTGGTCCCATCCTACTCTCACACTTGTGCCTTACTGGTCCATACTGGTGCTGTACTGGAAGCACTGGCAGCCCTGGTGTCCATACTGAGGACCCTTGTGTTCTTTCTGGGAGTGCTAGTCCCTTACTGGTCCCACACTGGTGCCATACTGGTCCATACTGGTGCTACACTGGGTGCACTGGTGTCTCTTGTGTCCAGACTAGTGTCCCCGATGTCCAGACCGGGCGTACTGGCCCCACACTCGTGCCTTACTTATGCATACTGGTGCTGTACCTGCATCCCTGTTGCCCATACTGGGAGCACTGGTGCCAAACTGATCCCACACTGGTGCCATACTGGTCCATACTGGAAGCCCTCTTTTCCTTACTGTCGTCCCTGTTGCCTGTACTGGGAGCACTGGTCCCACACTTGTGCCTTACTCTTCCATAGTAGTGCCATACTGGGAGCACTGGTGTCCCTGTTGTCCATCCTGGGATCACCGGTTCCACACTGGTCTGACACTGGTGCCTTGCTTGTCTGTACTGGTGCTGTACTGGGATCCCTGGTATCTATACGGGGTGTACTGGTCTGATTCTGGTGCCACACTGGTCCCATACTGCTGTGTTACTTGTCTGTACTGGTTCATACTGGGAGAAGAGGTGTCCCCAGTACTGGTCCCATCCTGGTCTGACAGTGCTGCCTTAGTGGTTCATACTGGTGTCTGTGGTGTCCATACTGGGAGCATTGGTTCCATATCAGTCTGTGCTGACAAAGTCTTTGTCCAGCCTGTGACACAGTTTCTCTCAGAATTCTGGTTAGGAAACTGTCACCTCGGCCGGGACAAGGGATCGCTCTCCGGGGTGGAAAACTGGTTGGCTGGAGGGCCCAGAGAGAGGTGGGAAATGGAGTTAACTCCAGCTGGAGGCCAGTTCCAAGTGGTGTCCCCAGGGCTCAGTGCTGGGTCCAGCCCTGTTCAATGTCTTTATCAATGACCTGGATGAAGGCATCAAGCGCTCCCTTAGCAAGTTTGCAGACGACACTAAGCTGGGTGGAAGCTGGATCTGCTGGAGGGTCGGGATGCTCTGGTGAGACTGCTCCTCAAATCCTGGGGTCAGTTCTGGGCCCCTCAGCACAAGAAGGATGTTGAGGCTCTGGAGCGAGTCCAGAGAAGAGCAACAAAGCTGGTGAGGGGGCTGGAGAAGAAGAGGAGCGTCTGAGAGTGCTGAGAGTGTTTAGCCTGGAGAAGAGGAGACTGAAGGGAGACCTCATTGCTCTCTCCAACTCCCTGAAAGGAGGTTGTGGAGAGGAGGGAGCTGGGCTCTTCTCCCAAGGGACAGGATGAGAGGGAATGGCCTCAAGCTCCACCAGGGGAGGTTCCGGCTGGACATCAGAAAAAGCTTTTCTCGGAAAAGGGTCATTGGGCACTTGCACAGGCTGTCAGGGTAGGTGGTTGAGTCACCTTCCCTGGAGGGGTCTAAGGGACGGGTGGATGAGGTGCTGAGGGGCATGGTTTAGTGATTTATAGGAATGATTGGACTTAATGATCCTGGGGTTATTTTCTAACCTAGTGATTCTGTGGTTTTGTAATTTTGTGAATATTTTAAATTCGGACCTGGTGAACACATCAAGCAGGGATTTCTTCTCAGCTCTATGGGCAACCAAACCACAGATGAAAGTGGAAGCTTTAGCGAATTTCTTTGATATTAATAAATTCAGATTATCTTCGATGAAGAATAAGCTGTTACAGAAGCCCCTTCACCAGTTACAGCTATGGTGTGGTGGCCCTGTGACGTTCTACCTTGAGATTACCATGAGCAATAGACACGGTTCTTTTGATGTATCCAAACATTGCAGGACGTCCATACTGGGCATGCAGCACATTTCTTTTTTGTAATAACAAAATTTATAGATGGAGAGCAACACATCTGTCACCAGATATGGAGGAAAAGGAATAGTCCCTGAGCTCAGGAGGTGCCAGGGGCCGGTGCCTGGCGAGGGGCGGGGAGTGGCTGGGGTCTGGACTATGAGGTCACAGAGGCGGCTGCTCCACGCCGGGAGGTGTTGTGCTGTGCCACGGGCTCTGCTCCGGCAGTGCTGGCAGCAGCAGCAGCAGCAGCACCACCACCACCACCATGGTGGATGCACGGGGAGCTGTGACCCCCTTTACCTTCATTATTTTCTTCCTCTTGGTTATTCTTAAAGCAGAGCATGTCCAGGCTGCTCCATGGAGAGTGCAAGGATCAGGTGAGCGGGCAAGGGCCGGCACCCAGCCCGGGGAAGCGTGTGGCTGTGCCCAGCTCTCCTCAGGATGGCAGCGGGGCTGGGGTCAGGATGGGGCAGGGCTGGGAGAGCAGCAGGGCTAGGATGGGCTAGGAGAGCCGTGGCAGCTCCACTGCAGGTCCCTGGAAAGAAGTGTGTCACAAAATCTCATGGCAATGTGCTGGGTTCCAGCTGTGCCCGTAAGCAAAGGCCTCCTGGCTTCTCAGCCAGATCTTGTCCAGGAGCGTCAGGGTGACCCCACAGCTCGTCACAGGAGTGAGTGGCACTGGGGGCTCATAGGAGACTTTAATTCCTATTTTCTTGCCCAGAGCTCTGCTGTGTAGCAGAGGGTTGGGTCAGTGATGTGTCCTGGGTGCTTTGCCGTGGGAAGAACTTTGCTGGCCTCTCCCTCCCCGTGCTGCTCCCCGTGCCGGCTGCAGAGCTGGTTGGGGCTGAGCTTAGAGCTGGCGTGAGCTCCAGGGAGTCCTTTCTCCAGACAGCTCCATGCCTGCTTCGTGTTGGATCAGCACGGTGCAGGCACACAGTGACAGCACGATGGTCCCGAGTGGGAGGGAGAGACAAGAGACGTGGAGCGATCCCGCTTTGGAGCTGCATTCACCACTGATCCAATTGGAAGAATTAGATTGGAGTATTTCATGGGAGCTGCTCTCTTCTGTTTGTTTACAGACGTGGCTGGAGGCAGTGAATCTCCAGCTTCCCGGCTGAGTCCCAGAGACGAAGTGCACGGACATCACATGGGTACGTCATGGCCTTGACCTCCTTTGGGAGCTGCCAGCTCAAAGCCCCCACGGGAGAGCTGCCTCTCCTGTGTGTGTGAGAACACAGACCTGCACCATGTGTGCCACCCCATTCCACGATCCCCCCGTGTTCTGCTGCTCACTTTTGATGGGGTGATCACTGTGTTTGATGGAAACTTCTCATGGATGTTTGGGTGCAGATGTGGCTCCTGCTCCAGCTTCTCAGCTGGATCCTGTGCTGGACCCTGCCTGGCATCACAGCATCAGAGAATCATACAATCGTTTGAGTTGAAAGGGACCATTGAGATAACCCAGCTCCAACCCCCCTGCCATAGGCAAGGACACATCCCACTAGACCAAGCTGCCCAAGGCCCCATCCAAGCTGGCCTTGAACATCTCCAGGGATGAGGCTCCCACAAGTTCCCTGGGTCTCCTGGGACAGTGCCTCACCACTCTCATGGTGAAGAAATTCTTCCTCCTGTCTAGTATAAATCTGCTCCTCTCCAGTTTATACCCATTCCCCCTTGTCCCATCACCACAAGCCTTTGTAGACAGTCCCTCCCCAGCTTTCTCATAGCCCCTTCAGGTACTGGAAGGTCACTATGAGGTCTTCTTGGAGCCCTCTCTTCTCCAGGCTGAACAACCCCAGCTCTCTCAGCCTGCCCTCCTACAGGAGGTGCTCCAGCCCTCTGATCATCCTTGCAGCCTCCTCTGGGCCCATTCCAACAGCTGCACCTGCTTTGTTGTGCCCTGTTGTGCTGCTCGATGTCTGAGGGCTCTGGGTGACACCTCGGGGACAGATTTACCTTTGTCTTTGGGGCTCTGTGGGCACTTCACTGCCTCTGCTGAAAGAGCCCAGGACATGGTGACCAGAGCTCGGGGTTCAGTGCGTCTTAGACCCTCCCCATGCGATGGAGGTGGCAGGATGGGATGTGCTTCTCCAAAGGGCTCTTTCCCAGCTGAACCACCTGCATCATCTCCCTGTTCCCTGGGAGGGAAGAGGTTTACCATAATCTTGTGGTTTACCAAAAATGTACTAAGTATGACAAGAAGATCCCATGCGATGTCCAGGTCTGTCAGCATTTCAGGGTTTGCTCCCTCTGAGAACACTGGGAAGTGTCAAAGGTTAAAGTTTTCCTCTATGAATGACAGACACAGGGCTTGGACTGGTGATGAGATGTAGCCCCAGATGCCCAGGCTTTTTATCTAGACGTTATTGATGTCCTTTTCTTTGTGGGGAGACTGAGTTCCTGCTGAATTACAGTTACTTTAATTAAACTGACCGTCTTTCTTTCTGAAGAGATGGGCGGTAAGACTGTGGAGAAGGAGGCGCTTTGGAAAGGAGGCGGCCAGGCAGTGCCAGGCTCTGATGAGAACATGGAAGCGATCCAATCAAGAGACACGGCAGGTAATTGTCCCTCGGTCACCCAGTGCCATCTCTCAACAACCCTGTGGGTTCGCAAGGCTCTTCCACTGGTTCCCTCAGAACATGTGGTGTCTCAGCCAAACTGTTAGTGTGGAGCAGCCATTCCCAAAGAAGCCAGGAGCAGCTCTCTGGAGACAACCATCATCTCTGGGGGTGCGGAGTCGTTGCTGTCAGTGACCCCGAGCAGCGCTCACTCTTAGCACTCTGCGGGTGCCAGGAGGTGCTCACCACCCACCGCTCACGGGGATTCCAGAACTTTGCTGTTTTGGGAATGAGGCCATTGGATCCGTGCTCAGCAGAGGATGGGATATGTGACTTTTAAAGGAATGCACCTCCTGCCCAAGCTGCCTCCCTGAGCCTGCCGGGAGTCCCCCAGGCACAACAGAGGAAGATCCCTGCTGTGAGCTGGGGTCCAAAGGGATGCACTGACTGGCTGGGCACTGCACCGTCCCCCTGCACCCTCTGTGCCAGAGCCCTGCTGAAGCTTTGCCTTTCTCTGACCCTTGGCCGTGCTGTCCCACCCTGGGGAAGCCACCACACAGGGACAGATGGTTTTTCCCTCGAGAATCCTGGTCCTGAGCAGTCTCATGGGGGAGCACAAGGGCAGACAAGTGCAGAAAACTTGAGGTGTGCCAGCCTGCTGTCTGTCCTGAGATACATCACCGGCTGAATCATAGAATCCCTAGGCTGGAAAAGACCTTTGAGATCATCAAGTCCAACCATACCTGTCTGCACCTATATCATGTCCCCAAGCACCTCATCTACCTGTCTTTTCAACACCTCCAGGGATGGAGACTCAACCACCTCCCTGGGCAGCCTCTGCCAGAGTTTGAGAGCCCTTTCAGTGAAAAGGTTTTTCCTAATATCCAATCTGAACCCATCCTGGCATAGCCTGAGGCCATTCTCTATCGTCCTATCACCTGTCACATATGCTGGGCTGTCCAGTCTGTGGGGGGATTAAAAGAGAAAGGCTCCTTCCTCCCAGTGACTGACCTGGGGAATCGCTCTCAGGCTTCAGGAATGGATTGGACCAAAGAAGGGAGAGGAAGTGTTTTCTCAAGTGCATAAGAAATGCTGAGCAAAGCAGCACAGAGTGGTTGGCGTGGCTGGTGGGGTGGGAAGAAATCCCACCACCACAGAAGGTCTCTTCTTCAACTAACAAGCAATAGGACAAGGTTGAAAGAACCTCAAGTTGTGCCAGGGGAGGTTTAGAGTGGATATTAGGAAAAAATTCTACGTGGAAAGGGTTGTCAAGCACTAGAACCGGCTGCCCAGGGAAATGGTGGAGTCTCCATCCCTGGACAGATTTAAAAGCCGTAGGGATGTGGTGCTTAGGGACAGGGTGGAGTGTTTGGTTTATGGTACGGCTTGACGAACTTAATGGTCTCTTCCAAACTAAAGGATTCTACAATGCTGTCGATGATGGCCTCAGCTCATTTCTCTGTTCTCCAGGCACTCGTGATCCTTTACTTGGAGGTACACATCTCCAATGCCCATTAATTAGTGAGGACCCTTTTTTTCTGCCTCCAGTCCCTCTGCTTGTCAGGTGTGCATCTTTGCGGGAAAGGAGCAAGTAAACGGGTGGCACTGGTGAGACAGTCCCGCGGGGCCCCGTATTGGTCCCTCCCCTCCTTAAGAGGTGCTGCCCGTGGCTTGGAAGAAATTTTAGAGAACTGCAAGGAGCCAGCCAAGAGGTCCTCATGGAAGCTTGGGCAATCTCCACCGACGTCGGGCGCTCAATTTGTTCCCTGACCACCTTCTAGCACCTGCAGTTCCCCAGGGCAGGAGCAGATCCTCCATTCTGATGGAAACATTTCTCCTTTGTGCTCACTTCTAGGTGAGAGTGGTGGCAATGGTTTTCACGCTGCTCAGCTGGAAGTTGTTATGGAGCCAGTGGCACAGCCTGGAGGTAAGTTTCCAATGTGCCTTTCCCTGAAAGAACACACATGGACATTGTGCCAAGAGCTCATTCCTTGCAATTTTCCTTCAGATCCCCTGACAGGTGATGACTTCCAGACTCCATCCCTGAAGCCTGAGAGCGACTTCTCAGGTCAGTCAGCAGGAGGAAGGAGCCTTTTCTGCAGGCACCAGGGCTGGAGGGAAACAGAGAACATTCTGGCCATGCCAAACGTGCTGAGAGCTCTCCAGAGGGGCACAGGACAGAATGACATTCTGAATTGTTCCTTCAGGTGCAGACATGAAGACAACCCCAAGGGTTCATGAGTCACAGACTGCAGAAAATTGGGAAATTTATTTGGTGCTGGTCATACCAGGAGTCCTGGGACACCTGCTACTTGCATTTTCAGTGTGCACCTTCATTATCCGGCTGAGGAGGAAGAGAGAAAGGTGAGTCACTGATTCCCCCCATTGCTTCTTTCCAAGGGCTGCTCCCAGCCACGAGGCATCGCTGCTCAGGCTGCTGGGCAGCAGTGAGGGAGGGACTGGACAAAACACTCTTCTGCTGCTGTCCAGAGCTTTAATTGGTGCCTGAGCTCCCGTGCCTTCCTTTCGGGAGCGCGCTCTGACTGGAGCCAGGGTTGGCTCAAGCTGGCCCTGCCTGGACAGGAGCAGCCCCAGGAGCAACAGGCAAAGCCAGGTTGGGATGGGAAAGAGCAGGGGCTGAGGTTGCCCTGGAACGCGAGACGTGCACCAGAGCCCGCTCCTGACAGGGAACCTGCCTGCAGGAATCCCCCTGCTCGGTGGTGCCATCAGGTGCTGGTGTCCCCCTGGGTCACGCTCTGCCGGCAGCTCTGAGCCTGGGGTGCGGAGCTGAGCCAGCTCCATGCCGTGGAGGAGATTCCCCATCCTCTGTCTCCAGCTGAGGCCTCAGCTAACTTTTCTCTCCACAGAGCCCTCTCTACAGATCCAGAAGCCCAGCTGGAAATTCGTGGCTGTCTTTCACACCCAGACAGCTGGAGCCCCAGTACCCCCAAGAGCCAGACCCAGCTCCTGCAGCCACCGTCTCCCAACCAGCCCATCCCGGGATTCCCTGCTGCACAACAACCAACCCTGCAGCCTCAAGGTACAGCTCAGTTTGAAAAGGCTGCTGCCACCTCCACCAGCACTCAAGTGGCCCCAGTGCCACAGGAACAACGCAGTGACCGTAAGCCTCTGACTCATGCCATCTGGATCAGCTCTGTGTGAGGTGGACATGCAGGAACCTGGGGTCTGAGGTGGATCCTTGCGGCCGCTGCCCACCCTACTCAGGCTCTTCAAAGGGAGCTGATCTACCACCTTCAACCTCGTCCTTTCCTCCTGGAGGACTCACATCGAATGGATTTGATTTATTTGACATTAATAAATCACAGCTCCATGCAAGGCTCCTGTCACATCTGACCCTGTCCCAGGGGAGGGAGAAGAGATTCTGTGAAATCACAGAATCACAGAATAATCAGGTTGGGAGAGACCCACCGGATCGTCGAGTCCAACCATTCCCACCAATCCCTAAATCATGCTCCTAAGCACCTCATCCACCCTCACCTTAAACACCTCCAGGGACGGTGACTCAACCACCTCCCTGTGCAGACCGTTCCAATGCCTACACCACCCTCGCCGTGAAGAATTGTTTCCATATCTCAACCCTAAATCTCCCCTGGCGGAGCTTGAGGCCATTCCCTCTCGTCCTGTCCCCTGTTACTTGGGAGAAGAGGCCAGCCTCCTCCTCTCCAAAACCTCCCTTCAGGGAGTTGGAGAGAGTAATAAGGTCTCCCCTCAGCCTCATCTTCTCCAGGCTAAACAACCCCAGCTCTCTCAGTCGCTCCTCAAAAGATTTGTTCTCCAGCCCCTTCACCAGCTTTGTTGCTCTTCTCTGGACTCGCTCCAGAGCCTCAACATCCTTCTTGTGAGGGGCCCAGAACTATACACAGTGTTAAAGGTGCGGTCTCACCAGTGCCGAGTCCAGAGGGAGAAGAACCTCCCTGGACCTGCTGGTCATGCCCTTTCTGATACAAGCCAAGATGCCATTGGCCTTCTTGGCCACCTGGGTCACTGCTGGCTCATGTTCAGTTGCTGTTAACCAACACCCCCAGGTCCTTCTCCTCCTGGCAGCTTTCCAGCCAGGCTTCTCCTTTTCTGTACCTCTGCTTAGGGTTGTTGTGCCCCATGTGCAGGACCCGGCATTTCTCTGTGTAAAACCTCCTGCCGTTGGTCTCAGCCCAGCAGTCCAGCCTGTTCAGGTCCCTTTGGGGCCTCCCGACCCTCCAGCACATCAACACTTCCTCCCAGCTTGGTGTCATCTGCAAACTTGCTAAGGGAGCACTCGATGCCTTCATCCAGGTCGTTGATAAAGACATTGAACAGGACTGGACCCAGGAGTGAGCCCTGGGGAACCCCACTTGTCACTGGCATCCAGCTGGATTTAACTCCATTTACCACCACCCTCTGGAGTTGTGGGAAGTGGAGTGGAGTGTGTTTCAATTAAATGGAGCTACAAACCTGCTCTGTCGTGAAGGACTCCGGCTGCAGCCATAGAATCATAGAACCAAGCACAACCCGAGGCAAAGAAAAGCTGTGGCTTAAAGATGTGGATAAGGATGAGATGCTGGATAATGGGATGCTAACAAGGACTCCTGTTTGCAGGGATTCCCAGGAGGCTCACTCTGGGATCACACTTAAGTAACCATTTCCTAACAAAACTTTATATGCTTTTACAACTAAGGGCTCTTCTGCCTCTCTGGAAACAACCTTCAGGCTTAAAGGTCCCAAGTGAGAAATGGAAATTGAGTCAAAATGACCTGAAGTTATATACTCATTCTTGGTTACTACTAACAGTGCCACAAAGACTTCAGACTTCATTTTTGCTTTATGTAAAGAATTAATATCTGGCACGGTATCAGCATTTACACTCCTAAAATTCAGTAACGTTTGAGCAGGTTAATGAAGTGTAACCAGTCCTGTCTTGCCCCAGCCCTCTGAGATCTCAAGTGGAAGCCAAATGTTTCGTTAGAACTTTTAAAAATGCCGTGACAACTAGCAAGGGAGGGAAAAGAGCATCTTGCGATCTTATGGAATGCAACTATATAGCAGGCAAACAAAGTAGACGGGGGCTGAAAAATTATTGTGGAGGCATTTATTTGTTAAAGAATGTAGAGAGGAGGCCTGTTTTGTGTAAAAGTCCAGGCTATTAAAAGGCAAAACACCATCCATCTCCCATCAAAAATACCCCTTGTATCTTCAGGGGACAAAGCACACGATGTAGGAGTTTGATGACCTGGTAATAGATTGGGGCTAGGGAGTAGGAAAAATAAATTCAGGTGTTGTCCTAAAATCCTCTAAACTTTAGAAGCTCTTTCCTCAAAACATCCACAACGGTGACAGCATCTCCTTTTAGAGGTTCTTGATGGTGTAAAAAGAATTTGGTACAGAAACTTTTTCTTCAGAATGCCGCTTTTTGAGCAGTTTGTGCTGAACATAAAAGCAATTACCGAGCTTCTGGATGCAGACCTAGACAATTCACTCTAATTTATACTGCTTCAAAACTAGACATGAAATCTGGTTTATGGAGTCAAAGGAGTACCATCACTACCAAAAAATGCTGAGATCCCCTCTCAATTTTTCACAAGCTTGGAATGGAAAAGAAGAATTTCAGACTATGTAGTGTAGCAATGTTGGCTTCCAACATTGTCCTATGGCAGAGCAGCCTGTCTTGTGCATGAGAGCATGAAGAAAGCTGCAAGTGCTCAGCACTCTGCCCCTGAGCCTTCCAAAAACAGATTTAAATACAGCTGCGACCTGGCTGAGCAAGGAAAGGGGAGAAAGCAAAGAGGTATCTGGGATGGTAGACAGAATGTACTTAAGCTCTTAACTCAAGCAGACAAAATGTTTTGTGTAAACTCACTGAATTGAAATGCTAAGAAATTGAGCCCTGAGAGCGGGAGCCAATGCCAGAAGCCTCCAGACAGAGTTGTTATTGACACAGTCCCCAAAGCCTCCCCCATCCCCCGAGTTGGGATGGGGGGATCTGTGTTGAAATAAATGTGATGTTCTGCACTGGAGAGGTGAGCGATAGTCACTGAGTTAGGGTTGTGTTTGGTTTGGGAAATACGTGATTGTGAAGGATGGTGCGATGGCTGCAGTGCTGGCAAGTGCTGGTGTTGTTGGAAGGAGCCCTTGTGAAACGGCCCTTTGAGCCACTGAAAGACAACGCTGGATGCCCTCAGCCCCCATTCCCAGACCCCTGACTTTGATCCCTGCTTTCCTCACTGCCAACAAATCACGTGTTGGAGCCAGAACCCCGAGTTTTGGGGCCAGAACACCAATTTTTGGAGGACAGGGACATGTCCCACTACATCAGGCTGCCCAAGCTTCCATCCAACTAGGCCTTCAACACCTGGATGTTGAGTCAGTTGTCAATCAACACCTCCAGGTCCTTCTCCCTCTGGCAGATTTCCAGCCAGACTTCTCCTAAAGAAGAAGAACAGGGGGGAAAAGTTCTTTTTCCCCACATGGTGTGAGACAAAAGGACTCTTGCACAGCGAGTATAGTTCCTAACTCAACAGGAGCTGGGAGCTGCTGCTTTGCACAAGGTGTGACCCCTCTGATCAGGCTGATGGGAGGTGTCTTGGTAGCAAGCACCACTTCCCAGCTCCTGCTGGATTCCCCTCAGAAGAAAATGGGCAAAGTGTCTCTTACTTTCATGCAGGTTCTAAACACAGCAGGGGCTAGGGGAGTGCCTCATATGAAAGGTACCATTCTGTTTCTCTAAAGAGACAATCTCTGCCTTGCATACGGTCAGCCCCTTCCCTGGAGCACACACAGACAAGTGGTTGCTGCTCCGTTCCGAGTCACGATGTCACCCGTCAGCTGCTGCTTGGCACTGTGTGACCCCACGGCAGGGCAGGGATCTGCTTTTCCTGCTAAACTTCTCCTAGTCGGATGGTAAGGATCCAGCTCGCTGTGTGAGGTGTTGGGTTATACAGTATTTATTCCCGTGGCACTGCTTTGTGAAATGCAGTCCAACACATACTGCAGGTTGCCTGAGGACTGATATAAAATTCCACTATTATCCTCCATTCCTCCCTCTTCCACACATCTTACAGGCTAAAAGCCGAGCTGGGTACCAGGTAGCTCCATGCAAGGCTCAGGATCTGCGTGTGTGCTCAGAAAGGGCTCCCTTCCCTCCAGCCTGTATCCTGCTGGCCAGAAAGCACATTGCCAGAGCAGAGACAGCTTGAGGGATGCTTTATTGCCCTTGTCTAGGCTCCAGAGAATGAGGAAGGTCTTTAGTCTCCAGCCCTGTCAATCCCACAAATTCTCATCTGCATTCAGATTGGTTCAAAGGTGTTTTTAAAAGAAAATATAATGAGGGGATGCACTTGGGCAAATGAAAAGCTTGGCTGCCTTTTTATCCCTTCTCAGGCACTTTGCAACCTTCTCAGGTGAGAGCTGTTGCCTGAATGCAGGGCAGCCCATCAGCATCTGGTGCTGGGAGCAGATATGGGCTGGGCACCGTCCTCCTCTCCTGGAGACAGCCACATACACACTCTGCTCATTTCCTCCTCGATAAAGATTCCATCCTGCTTTGAACCTTTCCATATTCCATTTGGCTGGTCAGATAGAAGCCCCTGTACAGTCCACTCACAAAGATTATTTTTTGTTTTGGCACTATATTAGCAAAATAAATTCCTGAGTTGCCTTTTCCTCACTCTTTTTGTTCCTGGACAAGGATACGGCTGCTGCAGTCCCTGTCATGCAGGGCTCTTCCAAGCCCTGTTACAAGTGTGGATGAAATCTTGCTCCTCCCTTGTGTGACCTGTAGGTGTTACTCTCATTAACTGAAGGCAAAACTCGGTTCTGAAGAAATGAGTGGCCTTGTTTTCAGAGGCAGTTGCTGTCTGCTGCTTCCATGGGATGTTGTCCTTGACATTATGGCCAGGAGTGATGTGTCTGAGACTACCAAGCTAATCAATGACTGCTGCAAATAATAAAGGGAGGCAGGAGTTCAAAGCTGGATGCCCTCCAGTGATATAATCTCTCTATTTATTTTTCTTAAGTGCTGCCAATTTCCATGTGAAGGGAAAGAGAAGGCAAATGTGTTCCTTCTTATGCAATAAGCCAGAAGGTATGATTGTGGTCCTGCAGAGGCACAGTTCAGTGCACACCTCAATGGAACTGACTGAGCAAGACCTGGCTGCAATGCCAGTTCCTAGGGAAGCAAAGTGTTTCTCGGAGAGCACTATGGAGATAGCAGATCTTGGTGTGACAAATAAAAGCTCTGCCATCTGGCAGGAGAGGAGGAAACAAAGCTTGGAGAGTTAGCATTAACTTTTGGATATGGTAAGCTCTGCAGGCAAAAGGATGAAGCGCATTGGCTGTCTTGGGTTCCCCAATGAACTTATTTAATGGAAAAATGCTATTGACAACCGCCTTTGGAACATTTCTCCTTGTTTTCCAGCAGAGTGAAGACAATGATGGAGCTTTCCTCAAGTGGATTCCCACATGGTTTGTCCATATGAGTTACTGAGTTTGCCTTGTGTCTCAGATCCCTGGTGACCTATTTTGCCCTGAGGTTGGCCTCCTTCTCTTCCCAAACGGGGACTGAACATGCTGCATCCTGATGTAAGTGGAGGCCTTAGTCCCTTACTCTCAGCACAAGAACCTGTTTTATGAAGCCCCAGTACTGTGGAGGGTTAGCAGGGGCGAGCAGTGGGATAAAGAAGGATAAAACAGTGGCTACAGAGGAGACTAGAATATCCCTCCACCCCATCCTCTGTTTTGCTGTAGAGGTAGAATAAATTTGTGACTGTGAGCTCATCAATGGTAATAGTGGGCCGGTAAGAGCACATAAGCTGTGTAATTTGGAAAAGCCCCTTCCCTGTTAACAAATTCTGCTTCACAGATGTTCAGTCAATATGCTGTCAGATTATAAAAAGAAACTTGTTCAGGATGGTTATGGTGCCCACACTATCACAGAGATATATTTATACTACCATTCTGCTTTAATTTAAGCTCCTGACATGATTACCACAAGTCCAGGTGTTTGATACCTGACCACTGGAGAGGCAAAGCAGCTGTAGCTCCCAATAAATGTAGAATATTTAGAGGCTGAGGTCATTCTGGCTTTTTATATGTGGTGTCTTTATCACTGATCTGTTTCTCCAAACATCTATCCTGCAAACACACTCAAAGTATGTTCTGTCATGTCAGGTCTAGGCAGTCAGTCTATGTGCAAGGCAGCATGTTCAGGGGATGCAAATCAGTGAAGAGCAGAGCACAAAGCCTGCGAGACAGACACCAGGACTTGTTCCTCCTTCCTAAAAACGCTACTGACTGGAAACTAAAGCAGAGGCTTTTAGAGCACCAAACCCCACCAGCCTTTTCAGGTTGGAGTTAAAGAAACACCCTGTCTGGACTTGGCTGCGATTCCTCGTGTTCTGTGGGACTGGCAGGAGTGTGAGGTGCAGGAGCCTATTTATGGGGACACGTTTTGAGTTGTACATAGCAGCACTCTCTGTCCAGAGGAATGAGAGTATGAAGGACAGGGATAGAAGACACTTTCTGCCTATTTATTCCTTCCACTGGCAAAAAGGTGCCTATTTCCACGTAGCAGCCGACTCCTGCCCAGTGGAAACTAGAGAGAGGCGGCTCTGTTAGTTTTCATTCACTGCCCAGTGTTTCTCTACGCCTTAAGATCATGGTTAGTGATTCAATGGCAATTCCCTGGGTCTAGGAAGGAGCCTTTCCTCCCTTCGTATGCACTTGTTGGACGTCCCACAAGTCCAGGCACAGGTGATCTAACGTGCTGCACTGTAGGGTTTTTCATCACCTGCTGAATTCTTCGGACTCTCGCAGCAGGGATTTCCTTTTTCTTTTCATTCTCATTAATGTCTCCTCTCTTCACTCTTGCCTCCCATCTGGAGAAACGACATCTCCCTCTTGTCACCTGCCATGACCTTTCAGACAAGGGGAAGTAAGAAGATCTCAAGCTGACAGACACCTAAGGTTTCTAATAAGACTAGAATTTGAGTTTAGTCATATGAGAAGCACATTCACATAGCAAAGCCTGAGGTTGGGCGGTGCTGGTGATATTTACCAGACACACGTGTGTGGAAGAAAGACTGTGACAAGGTCTCTGAGGCTGAAGTGCAGGCCAGTCAAGGTGGGATGTAGCTGCTTGTGGAGGGGCTGACAGCTCGTGCAGGGAGGAAATCTCATCTGGGAAAACTAACGAGATCTACAATTGCTTGCCTGCCAGAGGCAGCAGTGTCCACAAAGCCGAGTTTATCTCTTAACACAGGGCTGAAATCACAGAATCAAGAAGAAATATCTATACAGTGGGCTTTTCATAAAGATTTGCTCCCAAAGCCATCATTGCCCTCCCAGAAGAGCTCCAGTGCTGGGCTGCAGCTGACCAGGGCAACCTGGATCAAAGCCAGTTTGAGTCTTTCCCCGGTGAACTACCCTGTTTCCTTTGACCCAACTGTCTTCCCCTGACTTCACCTCCCCCAGAAGTCAACAGCAGATAATCTGCCTTCTTTCTGTCAGCCAGGCAAGGTTAGCAGCAGCCGCATTGCTGCGTCTCTTTGCTTGGCAGCCAGTTGCTACAAGAGAAAACATAGTCAGGTTCCTCTTTTTTATTTCTTTCACTGAAAATTTGCTTTCTCTTTCTTCTCTGATAACTCCAGGAGCTTTGCTGATGAATCTTACCCTTACCCTTACCCTTTCTGCGTTCCTCTTTCTGCGTGCACTGGCATTTTGTCTCACTGTGAGGAATCCGATTAACTCAACAAAACTCCTAAAGGCAACGGGCTGTCAGTCTCTGTTGTTTGTTGTGGACTATCTCCAGTGGATACCACCAGGAGCCCTTTAGGTATCTGTGCTCTCATGTGATACTCCAATGACCAGGTGTAGATCTATCTTGCAAACATTTCTGTATCATGAGGATGTAGATGCTTGTACTGGTTCATTTCTAAAATGAAGTAGCACCAAAGCACCAGTTGACCCTGCCTGGAATTTACTTTTCTTCCTCTACTTCTGTACTTGCACTGACTGCTGAACATATTAAAACCACTTTATCCCAAAATGTTCGGTGTCTACATAGACAGGCCAAGCAATTACAGGAAAGAAGCAATTTTTCTCCATGTTAACTAATGGGAAATGATTATTCTGTGTGACTGGAGGAGGTTTTATCTGTCTCTGACAGTTGCTTCCTCTATAATCTGAACAAACACCTCAGAACCAAACTGAGGTCACTTATTTAACCAAAGCAGGTTGCTAGGTACTTTCTGTACCCCTGCCCCCTGGCCACTCCCCCTCTACCCTGAGTTCAGGGCAAAGCCAAATGCTTCACCCCACCTTCTCTCCACCACTGGGTCATCACCTGGGAACATCTCCGCAGTCTCCCTGAGCAGCAGCTTCCAGGGGATGGAGAGAGGGCTATATTTGTACTGCCTGGTACAAGTTCCTATTGAGGATGGACACCCAGCCCTGGTGCAATGAGAGCCTAGGGGCTGCATTTATCTTATGAACTCGAGGTGCTTCTGCTGGGTAGAAAACTACATCTGCGTGAGTAGCTGTGTTATAATGTTAATGCAAAGAAGTGGACACTTTTAGCCCTATTTCACCTATGTCACATTCCTTCCTCAGGATGAGAAGCATAGTCTGGTACCACCTATGTCTGGCAGTTCCCTGAGCTGCAGAGATCTATGTTTGTTTAGGTGGATGCCGTCCTCTGATCCTCTATTCAGTTGCACAACAAGCCAAAACCAAAAGCTCTCTTACACTCTCCGGAGTCTCAGCCCGCCGGGATTATGCTTAACCATACAGCCCACTCAGCTGATCTCCTTTTCCCTCATCCTCATCATACCAGAGAGCTTCAGTTTTTAATCAAATCAATCTTCTCTGCTCCTGAGCCTTTGAAAATTGTGTGAAGTAACTCTGTTCTGCCCATTCACCCGGGATAGGAAGAAGGAAGGCAGGTGCTTCATAAATGTTAATAATAACACTTTATTTCCACAGTAACATTTAAGCCGTTAGGCAAAGACATTTCAACAAAGACAGATGCCCCCTCTGAAACAGAAGAGTGCACCAAAGATGCATTTCACGTAAGGACTTACCTGAGGCATATCCCTTGGGAGTTTTCATGGCCAAAACTCCCTCAAGAGTCAAAGCAAACCAGAAGCATCTCCAGAGAATATTCAACACCACTGAGGTGAAGGTCATGACATGAAAAGTTTATTGCTTTCTCTAGGTGCTGCAGACAGAGGGAATGATCCCAGAGGACTATCCTCCTTACTCAGTCTCAGCCGAGTAGGTGCTGCATCCACCTGGCATTCACCACCTCTGCTTTTGTGGAGCAGTGATGCACCCTCACAACACCCTCTTGGACACTACCATGAATATTATGCTCTCACCTCCAAAGAAAGGTCATAATAGCTATTATCTATTTGTCCCCATGGGCATGGTTGGTGTTTAGGAAAGGCACAAACCCAGAGTGGCAGGAGGGACCAATTTAAGCACCTGCAAACAGAGACAGTAACTCCCTTGAGCCATTGCTTTATCCTGTCACTGTTACTGGTGACTGTCTGCTGTCCTTCAAGATGGGCTTGGGACTCAGTGTGAACCTACACGGATTCATAGATGTGCCTCATGCATTTCTCTTGGAAGGACTTTTGGAAATGTTCTTTTTTATCCATTTTATTTTTGCACTCAAGCTTTGAGAGAACAGAAAACTGCTTG
Source organism: Clamator glandarius (assembly GCA_033459285.1). Lineage (NCBI taxonomy): Eukaryota > Metazoa > Chordata > Aves > Cuculiformes > Cuculidae > Clamator > Clamator glandarius. The sequence goes on from JAUNZM010003376.1 coordinate 22,014, forward strand.
AAGCGATGGCTCTGGCTTCCCAGAGGCACTATGTTGTCATGTCTGATGCTCCTCTGAGACTTTCGGTGCCTTAAATACGCCACAGAACTCTGCCACTCTTTGAAGAGCCTTGTCCTTTCAATGCAGGGTGGAAGGGAAGGCAGAAACAAAATATTTAAGAAGAATGATGCATTGCAGCCTCTTACTGTCTCTGTTTCTAAACCTTTGACTGTATGCAAATTCTCTTCAAAGCCTGGGTTTCCAGTACAAGACAGGAACCCTCTAAGTGCTATGTCACTGAAGACTCATTTCAAGGAACTCTGAAGCATGGCAAGATTTCTTCATTGGAGAATGCACTGATGTGGCTCTTCTTTTGGCAAATACAAGATTTTGGATTTTCCTGTGTTCTTAACAGCTGCCTTCCTATATTGTACAAATACAACAGCGTGCAAAGGATCTGATAAGCAGTTAGGAAGATAGCTGGATCAGATATAGCTCTCATTGATTTGAGTGGGAAAAAGAATTGCCTCATTTTGCTACGATGAAGCTCTCTCACTTGTGAACTCAAAATCGCACCTTAATGTGATTTTTTTTCCTTTCCCTTCCTTTCCCTGTGCTGTCCCTATAATGTATGACTCTACAGCAGAATATTTCAACTACCTGTTACAAGTAATG